>MJUU01056145.1:34538-46651 GCA_002080025.1 Modiolus philippinarum
CAGATGGCCATGTTGGATGACATTTAGGCATAAAAGTCACAATACATATATATATTATAGTCAGCACCTCATAAGCATCATTAATGCCAAGTTCTGTTCAAATCCATTCAGTGGTTTTCAAGGTTAATTCATCAACTGCTCACTAAAGGTTTTATTTACTAATATTCTTAACATTAAGCAGTCAATGAAGCTGATAAACTAATTCAACATTCATGTCAGCAGAGGTCATAATGATTACACACTAGAGTCCCTGTAATATACACAGGAAAATCATTACAACATGAAATAAGGTGAAGATTAAGAAAGCATTTTTGCAAAAAATTGCAGAAATTTGCACAAAAACACTCTTTTTTCTCTAAATTATATAAGAAATAATTTTTTAAATAAAGTGATAGTAGGGAATTTCTCTACAGCTCAAAAGAGAAAAGTTAACCAAAGAAGATTTGAACAAAGAATTTAAAGGGAAATAACCCTTAACCATATGGCATTGGGGGAAAAAAAAATTGGTGAAAAACGGCCAATAAATCATACACAGGCCTTTGGATTTTCTTCAAAATTTCAGAGTATGTAGATCTTGCTATGCTGAACATTTTTTAAATTTACACTTCACCTCTATCTATTACAGTTTTTGAAATAAAAAATAAAAAATCCGCAAATTTTGAAAAATTTACGGAAAAAGGGCTATAACTCTCAGACAGGTTTTCCGATTTTCTTCAAAATTGCAGAGCAGATAGATCTCGGCATTTTGAACAATTTTACTCCGTAAGATTTTTGATATCTGCAACGGTTTTAAAGTTATTTGCCAAAAACAGCAATTTACCCCTATGTTCTATTTTTAGTAACAGGAGCCAGGTTGTTTGGTTTTCAGACTCCTCGGATACAATTTTGAAAGTACATACCCTGGTGATGATCCAGGCCAAGTTTGGTTTAAATTGGCCCAGTAGTTTCAGAGGAGAAGATTTTTTTTAAAAAGTTTACGACAGACGACGGACGGACGGAAGATGGACGCCAAGTGATGGCAAAAGCTCACCCTGGCATAGCCAGGTGAGCTAAAAAGGGCTATAACTCTGAGATGGTTTTTCAGATTTTCTTCAAAATTGCACAGCAGGTAGATATCATCATGTTTATCATTTTTACCCCATGTCAGAATTTTGATATGTAATGGTTTTCGAGTTATTGGCCAAAAACTGCAATTTACCCCTATGTTCTATTTTTAGCAACAGTGGCCATATTGTTTGTCATACCGCTTAATCGAACACAATTTTGAGAAGCCATACTCTGGTGATGATTCAGGCCAAGTTTGGTTACATTTGGCCCGGTGGTTTCAGAGGAGAAGATTTTTGAAATTAGTGACAGACAGACGGACGACAGACACATAGTGATGGCAAAAGCTCACATGGCCTTTTAGGCCAGGTGAGCTAAAAAATGAATCTTGCATAAGGGTGCACTATGGCATCATGTGAAAAAAATCCTGAAAGTTTCATCAAATTCCATTCATTGACTAGATGGCATTCCAATACCATCTTATGGCAATTGATTGCAAAGTTTTTGTCTGGCTATGGTGAAACCCCCCAAAATTGGCCAGATCAAATTATAAACTAGATGCTCTTATGGTGGCTCACTCATCACATTTTTATACGACCGCAAAAATTTTGCGGTCGTATAATGGTATGGCGTTGGCGTCGGCGTTTGCGTCGGTTTCGTCTGTGGACAGCATAACTTTGCTTCTAGTGGACGGATCATTTTGAAATTTTAGTATGATGTATCTTGGCACACGCGTAAACAGAGGTTTTAATTTTGAGTTGGTGGCTCCGCCCGTTTTAGAACAAGAGGCTCTAAAGTGCCTGTATCGCTCACCTGGACCATGACTGACAAATAAAAGGCATTTCCAATAGGAAAAACAAAACACAAAATTTAGCAGAATACTTTTTTTCCCTAAAATTACAGTGTTCTTGTTTGGTTTCCATGGCAACCGAAAGCTCCACTATCCATTAAAACCCCTAACAAAACACCATTCAAAAAAAAATTTGGGCAGGGGTTCCCCTTATAATCAAGGTAATACATATTGCTGAAATTAAAACATTCAGACCACAATTCAAATAAAAATTCAAAAATTTGGGCAGAGGTTCTAATTGGACTAGTAATGAGGTTTCTGAGAGGATCTTTGAATGTATGTTCCATAGGGTCCAATGTTAAAACTATGTTCCCGCTAGCGGCCATCTTGGATGAGGTATGGACCTGCCAGATACCTTTTTTTGGAAGGGACCATCTAAGGACCATTGTGACTAAGTTTGGTTATAATTGGACTGGTAGTTTCTGAGAAGAAGATCTTTGAATGTCTTTTCCATAGGGTCCATTGTTAAAACTATGTTCCCCGCTGGTGGCCATCTTGGATTAGGTACGGACCTGTCAGATATCTTTTTTGGAAGGAACCATCTAAGGACCATTGTGACTAAGTTTGGTTATAATTGGACTGGTAGTTTCTGAGAAGAAGATCTTTGAATGTCTTTTCCATAGGGTCCAATGTTAAAACTANCCAATACCATCTTATGGCAATTGATTGCAAAGTTTTTGTCTGGCTATGGTGAAACCCCCCAAAATTGGCCAGATCAAATTATAAACTAGATGCTCTTATGGTGGCTCACTCATCACATTTTTATATGACCGCAAAAATTTTGTGGTCGTATAATGGTATGGTGTTGGCGTCGGCGTTTGTGTCGGTTTCGTCTGTGGACAGCATAACTTTGCTTCTAGTGGACGGATCATTATGAAATTTTAGTATGATGTATTTTGGCACACGCGTAAACAGAGGTTTTAATTTTGAGTTGATGGCTCCGCCCGTTTTAGAACAAGAGGCTCTCAAAAGCCTGTATCGCTCACCTGGACCATGACTGACATAAATAAAAGGCATTTCCAATAGGAAAAACAAAACACAAAATTTAGCAGAATACTTTTTTCCCTAAAATTACAGTGTTCTTGTTTGGTTTCCATAGCAACCGAAAGCTCCACTATCCATTAAAACCCCTAACAAAACACCATTCAAAAAAAAATTTAGGCAGGGGTTCCCCTTATAATCAAGGTAATACATATTGCTGAAATTAAAACATTCAGACCACAATTCAAATAAAAATTCAAAAATTTGGGCAGAGGTTCTGAGATCTTTGAATGTATATTCCATAGGGTCCAATGTTAAAACTATGTTCCCGCTAGCGGCCATCTTGGATGAGGTACGGACCAGCCAGATACCTTTTTTTGGAAGGGACCATCTAAGGACCATTGTGACTAAGTTTGGTAAAAATTGGACTGGTAGTTTCTGAGAAGAAGATCTTTGAATGTCTTTTCCATAGGGTCCAATGTTAAAACTATGTTCATGCTGGCAGCCATCTTGGATGAGGTAGAGACCTGCCGGATACCTGTTTTAGAAGGGACCATCTAAGGATCATTGTGGCTTAGTTTAGTTCTAATTAGACTAATAGTTTCTGAGAAGAAGATCTTTTGAATGTTTCCATAGGGTCCAATGTTAAAACTATGTTCCCCGCTGGCGGCCATCTTGGATCAGGTACGGACCTGTCGGATACCTTTTTTGGAAGGGACCATCTAAGGAGTATTGTGACCAAGTTTGGTCCCAATTGGCCCAGTAGTTTCAAAGGATTCCAAGTGATGGCAAAAGCTCACCCTGGCATAGCCAGGTGAGCTAAAAAGGGGCCAAAAAGGGGTGAAATTGGGTGTTTTCACATTTTTGACTGTAGAATCTTTATTATTTATTGGATTTTGATGGGGTTTGTTTCAGTGTGCTCCTGAGGAAATTTCCAATCTGGGTATGCCAACGGATTTCACGTAGCACATACCGCTCACGAGATAAATGGGCCCAACAGGGGCAAATCTAAAAAAAAAAAAAAAATTTATTTTAAGTCCGATTTTGATGCAGTTTTTTTCAATGAATTCCTTGTGAAAAATCAATATGGCCCTCAACTATTAGATTTTTGATAAATTGTTTCCTTTCCCAGCTATGAGGGGCTGAAGGGGGCCAAAATTGCAAATTTGCAGATTATGTAGAATTTTTATTTTTTATCTGATTTCGATGGGATTTTTTTCTTTGGATTCCTCTTGATCTATGCAACGGATTTGGCATAGTTCTTAATGTTTCCGAGCTACAAGGGGTCAAAGGGGAAAAAATTGCAATTTTTCTAAATATGTCAAATCTTTATTTTTCATCGGATTTCGATGGGATTTTTTTCTTGGGATTCCTCTTGATCTAAGCTTTCCGTAATATGTCAACGGATTTTGTGTAGGTCTTACTGTTTCCAAGCTACAAGGGGTCATAGGGGCCAAAATTGCAATTTTTCTAAATATGTAAAATCTTTATTTTTCATAGGATTTCGATGGGATTTTTTTCTTTGGATTCCTCTTGATCTAAGTTTCAGTAGTAATTCAACGGTTTTGGCATGGCTCTTACCGTTTCCGAGCTACAAGGGGTCAAAGGGGCCAAAATTGCAATTTTTCTTAATATGTCAAATCTTTATTTTTTTCAAATTTCAATGGAATTTTTTTCTCTGAATTTCTATGGATGTAAAGTTTTAGTTGATAGTACATATTTTGCAAAGCTCTTTTGGCTTTTTTTATCAGTAAGGGCTCAAAAGGGTTGATTTTTTCCCTATTTTGTTTCCAGCTAATAACTGTGTCAAGCTTCTTTTTGTGTCCATCTAATTAATGTGTCAAGCTCTTTACTGTGTCCACATTCACTTTCAACTACTTTTGTTGAAATTTCAGTGGTCGACATGCTGCTGTTGTATCATGCTGCGCTCGGCGTAGCCCTTTATTTGAATTTGTGTCAGATTTCGGAATAGATATAGCAAAGATATCTTATAGTTATTATCTTATAGTTTTTTCCAGTTCAAGGGCTTAAAGAATTTTGCACACAGGTCCCCACTTTTAAGCTCACTTCACGAAGTGTAGGGCTTATGTGATACCCCGAGCATCAGCATCCATATCCGGTTAGGAAGAATGGGTTAAGACCATTCTGGGTTACTGACATGTCACACATCAACCATATTGGTATGTATGATGCATTTTGTGATAACAACAGCAATGCATGCTTTGGATGCTGTCTGTGACCTACATTTTACGCATGAGCGACTTGGTTAGGTAGAATGATTTAAGTCCATTCCCGGTTACTGACATGTCCCACATCAACCATATTGGTATGTATGATGCATTTTGGGATGACAAAAACAATATAACCTGATGTTTTTCACTTAACAGTATCTCGGAATTATAATAAGATTTTAGTTAAGTCGGTAAACAAGAAACTTGGATATCAATGATTTTCAATAGAAAAGATAAATGCTTTATTAAAGGGTGAATAATTCAGGAAGGTTTTCTTTCAGAAATTAGAATGAGGTAAGTTCTTTCAGAAATTTTTTGGATTCTGATCTTACTTTATTTCCAAGAATTTTGGCAGTTTTTTTGGTTAAAACTAGAATACATGGCGCCTAAAAACTGACATTATTCTCAACACAAAAACCGTATTTTTAGATCCAAATTTCTTGCAATCAAGAACAAAATTAGGTGAGAATGGTTTAAAGACGATCGCAAATAAATGGTTTATGTTGGCTGGGTCCATAACTCATCCAATGTGGTCGTTTGTGGGGATAGCAATTTATTATTCAACACTATGGAAACACATTTAAAAATCTACTCTTAATCCTTTGAAACCACCCAGCCAATAAAAACAAAACTAGAGGTATACTGTAAACAGCTGAGCCATTAAAAACACCTCCATTTAAAAATGTCAATGATTTGGTAAACAAAAATCAAAGCTCTATAAGAGCTGATTGTGTTTGTATGTGTTGAATTTAAAAATTCACCTCATATTTATGTCCAATTTCAAAGTAAGGCATACCAAGGATTTGTATACTATACAAATCCTTGGGCATACCATGCACTGTAGTCAAATCATGATATCAAGATTTGTTAGGTGTATGTCAACTTCCTAAAATATGAGTGTTGTTTTAAGGATATGAATTATTAGCCTTTTTTATTCTAGGGATATTAAATGGAAATGTGGATTATTGATACACTTAAATATTGTCATGCAGTTTCAATATCTTTTTGTCGAAATATTTTATGCAGAGAATATCCCAATGTTTTAGACAGGAACGGCCACTCTTTACATACGTTTTTAAAATGCATGCAATTTCATCCTTGTGAACATGAAGGATTAGGCAAAATGAATTTTCTACATGGATTGACAAAGTTAACAATAATCTTAAAGCTCTGAGTAGTAAAATAAGCCGATCAGAGAAAATGAAACTACCTGCATGCATCGTGTTTATTTATATCCACATGCAAATTGACGTAAATGCGCATCGAGTGCAAATTTGGCATTTCTACGGAAGCAATCAAATAATCGAGAATCCTTAACACAGTCCAAGATCTCCCAATTCTGATTACGGCAGAGTCACAGCAGAGACATTTAGTTACATCTAGATACTAATATATATGCTGTTTGTCTCTAATCAAAACATATCGAAATGTAAACAAGTGAACATTCTGCGCCCTCTGGTGGCTGATCAAGTTCCCTCTTTAAACTATGTTCAAACTTTTTTACCATTTCAGGACAATAGTATGTAACGTTCTACCATATTATTCAGTAATTTTACTGTATTATTTACAATTTATAAGCAGACTGTTTAATCTGCTTAAAGTTTTCCATCATGCATGTAATCTATTTTTATCCAATTGAAGCTGAAACAATAGCTAGGGTGTAGGTCATGGACATCCAATCACTGGTGATATGGGAAGTTCAAATATTAGATGAATGTTACAGTGAAATATCATGATGCTACAACACATTATACTTGAGAAAAAGTCTATAACTCAAAACTTAGCTAAAGTCACTGAAGCATAAGATGTAGGTCAAAGCCACTTAATCATCAATGATTTGGGTAGTACTCATTAAGGTTATCAATTCTATGAGACATCATGGTCTTATAATGTAGCTGTTGAGAAATGGACTTAACGAAAAACAAAAGTCACTGAAGTGTAGGATGTAGGTCAAAGCCAGCTAATTGTCAATAATTTTGGTAGTACTCATCAAGGCAATTAATTTAAAGAAACATCTTTGTCTTAGTTATTGAGAAATGGACTTGAAGTACTATAAAAGATCTACCTACTGACCTATAATCATTGTTCTACCTTTTAAACGTTTCTGACAAATGTACTATAAATGCAAAACTTAAATGAACGTACAGAAGGACAGACAAGCGTAACACTAAATGCACCTTCCACATTCGTGGGTGGGACATAAAAATGTGCATGCTGTTGTGCACTTCACCAAAGATGGCACCCAGCAAGGAACATGGGCATCTTAACATAGAGGTATAAGGGTTGAGTCCAAAGTGAGAAATGGAGGCTCTTTAAGAGCACATGTGCTATTTGGTAAACAAAATATGCTTAAAAACATGGCTTTAAACTGTCATGTATTCTAATAAATAAATTCAAATACTTTCTGTAGATAAATTTATTGGCATTTACTTAAAAATGCATTTTCAGAATAAAATAAATAATTTCTTCTGTACATAAAATTGTAAAATACAAAAACAATTGCAGCACGTGTATACAATAACATACACAAAATGTAAATATCACAGCAACTTTGTTGATCAGATAAGATTAAAACATTACCAGTAGGAATTTTCTAGTCCGACATTGAAAAGCCACCCCCTACTACTTCAAGGTCATGATAGTTTTTCTTAAATTCGGGGAAATTTAATGCTCAGTTTAATTAATTATGTGTTTTGAGTATAGAATGTTTTATTTAAACCACAGGAACACACTATTGAAGTTTGGTAATCCTTGATTTTTATTTTTAAATTTACTTTAAATATCAGATACTGTTTTTTCATTAAGATTAAATGTAACTTGCAACAACTAAAGAATCAGTTTATCTATAATTGCATTATAAATCTGGGGAAGGGCCGAAGTTTTCAACCAAATCTGTTTTTATTCATTAATACCTTTTTAGCATATACAGTGAAACCTGTCTAAACCCAACCCTGACTAAACCGTAAATCTGTCTAAACCAAACCTTTGTATCAGTTTCTAGATATTTGGAACCTGTGTTACCAAACACCTGTCCAAACCGAACAAATTCTTCAGACCCAAAGGGGTTAGGTTTAGACAGGTTTCACTGTACATACATGTATCTGCTAACAGTGAGATTTATTTTCAAACTTGTATAAATAAATGGCTGCTTATTTCTAAAATTACAAGTTTTACAAGTTAAGAATATCCACCTTGAAATTAGTAGGGATGGGGTGATAACCAGAGTTTGTAATGATATTTCATCATGTTTAAAACAATAACAGGCAAGGACGGAATGTTACTTTAATTTATCTCTTGATCGCATTATAAAATAAAACTCTTTCTTCTTTTTTACATCTAGGCAGTGCAAATACATGTATATTAAAGAGTGATAAGTCAACAAGAGCAGACCCTCCATGTTGTTAATAGTAGTCAAGGAATCAACAACCTTCTTCAAATGTTATACATGTACAAAAATACTGATCATCCACTGTTTTGTGTTATGGAATCTCAAATTTTGAATAATTATTAGTCTGTTTGGAATCAATAACCAGTTGTCTTATACATGTAGTTATTTCATAAACAGATAAGATTTGAATCTCTTCACTGATCAGGAGACCATCATGTGATCTATCAGCACATGTATAACATTATTGAACATTTGATGGTCGACTCCAACAACTTTGCATTCATCCTTGATATTATCACACATTATAACCTTGTTTTCATTTGAGTACAAGTTTAGAATCTGTTATAAGATTGTTCAATTGACTTGTTTTTGTCTGTATTTTTCCACCCAGTTTATTGTATTTTTTCATCATAAAATATTCGATTTCTTCTTCTCTCTTTTCCCTGTAAAATAAACAGTTAAAGAATTCATTTATTGATCTGTTTTTGTACATAGGCATTATAAAGATTGGAGAAAATTTTATAAATGACTTGGCATACTAAAATTTGAAATATCATTGCATAAGTTTTCCTCTGACATTTTTTAATCTTGTAAATATAAAATACAATACTGCATTTAAAGATGGTTTAATCATAATTTATGATCAACAACAACATTTTACTCCCAAAACTATATGAGTTTCTTTCCTGTACCGATTTAAGATTGATTTCAAAATTTATAAAAAAATAATGCTTTTTTTGTTAGGCAACAAACTAAGAACATATGATTATCAAAAACTTGATTCTCTGATCAGAAAATTTATATTTACCTGGCAACAGGACCATATGTAGAGACTGGAATATTTGTTGTTGGAAGTTTATTACCGTATGGAAATACATCTCTGTAAAAAAAAGTTTTTACTGAAATAAATATCAATAAGAAAACTAGAACTGTTGGAGCTGTATGCTTAGAAGGACTACTATCCGCAACCCAAGAATATTTAATAAATACTATGGACATTAGGGGTAGTATGCTGAGTAAAACTTACTTCAATTGCATTGTTTTTAGTCAATTTAACCGAAAAATGTAAATGTCAAATGTCCATATCTTTTTCTGTTTTTGCCAAAATCTCTAAAAAGTTTTTAGCAAATACCCCGGTAGAAATAAAGGCAAGTGAGAAATTTTTCAGAAAAAACTACCCTGTTGCTTCAAAACTTGTTTGAAATGCCATAGGTTTGTCAATAATTCACTAGTACTAGTAGGCAACCAATCAAATCAAGGTAGAATTATATAACATATTTGAATGACTTACTGTGAGGCCTTTTCATCAGTAGGTACAGACATATCTATCATGGAGAATTGTGCCTTGACCATGTCTGGAGTTAAAGGGAAAATTCGCAAAAAAATAATAATTCAATATTTTATTCCTCATATCTTAGTTAGCACAGAAATATATGTAATACTGTTCAATTGTCTTGGATAACTACACAAGACTGAATTAATTGTGAGCAGATCCCGGTGCATCAACCGCCATATTGTCGTCTTGTCAACTTAAAAAGTCACGTGATACCTAAAAACCACAAAATACCAAAACTCGATAAGCCCGTGAAAAAACAGCAAGTACAAAAACTCTGATCTGTCCAAATACAAAGTAATTTCTTTCACAAAATTCAACGATTTGTAATTTATTCAACAAAGAACTGAAAATTTGCAACTATTTCTTTTAAATATATCATTACATTGATAATATATCCAGAACTTTTGCGAAGTTCCCGTGTTCACAAATTAACAGAAAACATTGTATACACCATATTGTGTATTAACTGTTTATTGAGATGACAGGTGTCAGACCCATCCGACCACTTCTACCTGTATAAATCACTTGATCTTACCTGGAAAAATGACGATCCCCGTTGATACCACCTGCTGGTACACAATCAACTCCGCACGCAAACACCTTATGCATTGAATTTGTATGAGACTCATACCTTAGACTTATTAGTTATACAACTCAGGGTAGAAACTTCTATCTTTTTTCTTGAAACTGATTGCAGTTGTATTTACATTTGATCTACATTTTTATGTCATGCAGGAGACGGTTCGTTTTGTGCAGAAAATAAAATTGGTGCAAATTTAAAAAAAAAAAACCTGCAAGCCAAATCTGGTATAGGGGCATTTTATTTATCGTATTTTCGTGCACAGTATAAATTACCTTCTATATAACTGTAAAGTTTTTGGGTGTCGTTGGTACCAACAGATGTATAAAATCATAGATAGAGTCAATTTCAGTAATAAAACAATCAAAAAGTGCATAAACTCAAGTTAATTTCATCAACTCTGCATGCTCAGGGTCTTGGTATTGTGTTCGAATCACAAAAAATTCATGCATATAGGATTGAAATAAGACTATGAAGTACAATAAAAAGTGTCATAAAACTGCATAATAACGTACAAATACTAACTTACGTATACTGAACACAGCCTAATCTCTGTGGTTTACAGTATACCACAACTGTCTGTATAAACGATTTCGGCATTATAAGTATATAATTTTTTCAGACAACTATAAGCGTTTTAAAGTATCACTTGTATCGTAAAATGTTGAAGACATTACGAGAATCAACCTCTTAGCGTATTTTTTTTATACAGAAGCTGGGACTAATATATTGATCATATTTTAGACAGAACTAAACCGGAGTTTGAGCGGACTCAGCTATACTGAAAAGGAGTCCAGAAACAAAAAGGGTCTAGGCTAATTTGTCATATTTTGTCAAACTTCTGTACGAAATAAAAACATTTCTAACAGAGGATATAATCTCTTTAGATCCTCCAGTTTTGTGCCGGTGAACGACACTTTTTACATTATGTGGCCCTTTCAGAAACGTATAATCCTGAATGAACTGCATCTGCCTTTTAAATTTTATCCAGTATCCGTCATTTATTTAATATCAGTGAAGTAATTTAAATTAGATTTTTGTATCGTGTTATAAAAAAAGATAGGCGTGTGCCTTTTCTACCTGTAATTAGTGCAGCACACGCCACATTTACCTTTAGGGCATGACACAGGTAAAATGATCATGTTTATTTGGTTGTTAATTAACCTCTGATGATTACATCACTACAAAGGTATTAATTTTTCTACACTGGAACACAGGAGCACGCGCGTGTGTGTGTGCACAAATTTATTTCTTCCTACATTGTTTTGAGGATAATAATAGAAAATGTTTTTTTGTTATTTTGATCTACTGTTTGGAATCTTTTTGCATCATCAACAGCCAATTTTATTTCACAGTAAATTTGGAATTTAGTTATTCTACGCAGAAGTTATGTTTAAAGAAACAATAAGATTTAAACAAAGGGTAACACGCTTGTCCTTGTTTTTCTGCAGTAATTAGTTATTTAATGATCTCACTCGAACGCTTTAAATAACGATAAAAACAGTGGTATGATTGTTTTTTAAAATGACCGAGATCTAGCCAGGTGACGTCACCCAGCTAAAATTTCTAGTAGAAATGAATAAAAAATATCGGTTTTCTCCTAAACCCGTGCGAATTTTTACTTAAAACTTGGTCAACATGTTCACAATGTTATTTAGAGTAAATTAAGGTCTTATTCAAAATTTAGTGAATTTTCCCTTTAA
>MJUU01056145.1:47127-59125 GCA_002080025.1 Modiolus philippinarum
AAGTTTTTACTGAAATAAATATCAATAAGAAAACTAGAACTGTTGGAGCTGTATGCTTAGAAGGACTACTATCCGCAACCCAAGAATATTTAATGAATACTATGGACATTAGGGGTAGTATGCTGAGTAAAACACTTCAATTGCATTGTTTTTAGTCAATTTAACTGAAAAATGTAAATGTCAAATGTCCATATCTTTTTCTGTTTTTGCCAAAATCTCTAAAAAGTTTTTAGCAAATACCCCGGTAGAAATAAAGGCAAGTGAGAAATTTTTCAGCAAAAACTACCCTGTTGCTTCAAAACTTGTTTGAAATGCCATAGGTTTGTCAATAATTCACTAGTACTATTAGGTAACCAATCAAATCAAGGTAGAATTATAGAACATATTTGAATGACTTACTGTGAGGCCTTTTCATCAGTAGGTACAGACATATCTATCATGGAGAATTGTGCCTTGACCATGTCTGGAGTTAATGTTACTTACTGAGAGGTCTTTTCATCAGTAGGTACGGTCATATCTATCATGGAGAATTGTGCCTTGACCATGTCTGGAGTTAATGTTACTTCCTGTCTGGAGGTTGTTCTCCCTTCCTCTTCTTCACTGTAATTATATAAATGTCATATTGGTTGAGAACTCACAATTATTTTAACTCTCCACTCCCAACTTCACACACTTTTGCATGGGTATCATAAGTCAGGAATCATTTTTTTCATTGATTATTTATGGGGTATTCCAAATCATTATTTATGTTTTTTGTGTAATGGTATAACAGTGTTGATATTTTTTCATGAAGTTCATTATAAATTCAAGATCTCATTTTGTTAGTTATGTTTTTGCATGCTCTTAACCCTTAACCTGCAGGGAACAAGTATTCTTGTTTTCAATTTACGTGCTGCTAGTATGGGAAAAATGTATTCTCATTTTTGACTGTTCTCTCACTATGACAACGTCGGGTAAATAACAAACACTGTTTTTCCCAAAATAGAAATAGAACGGTGATTCCCAAGCTGGTGAAGTTCCACATCAATAAAACTCTTTGATTGGCCAAGTAAAAATAGATTTCCCCGTTGAGTATTTTTAGTGCAAAATTACGCAATCAAAATGATTGACAACCTGGATTTTACAGCAATTTTCCTATTACTGAATGCACTCACAATAGAAAATTTGGTAGCTTTCCAGGTAGTTTCAATAGGTTTCTCAATAGAAGTTTGACCTTCAAGGTAGAAAGGTCACATACTCATTCATTGTATTTGTCCTGAATATGGGCCAGTTTACCTGGTGTCGATTTCAACAAGAAACAAGTCAGGTTCACCCAATCTTGTTTTTAGTATTGAAATAGCCAATCAAGAATAAACATGCATTTTTTTCATATAATAAGGTTAGAAATCACACAGTTGAACCATTACTGTTTAAATTTAGTCTATATAAAAGTTCAACCCTTCTCTTTGTTTGTTCTAATACATAATAATAGTTCAAATGTACTTTATCTCTGTGGGTGAAATCAACATCAGGTAAATTGGCACACACCCAACTACATGTATGAATGGGCATTTGGTGACCTTTCTACCTTGAAGGCCAAACTGCTATTGAAAAACCTATTTAATTACCTGGAGAGCTACCAAAATCCTATTGAAACTGCATTCAGTAATAAGAAAATTGCTGTAACAATCAGTATTTCGGAGATATTTTGACACAGAGGCTGAATTAACAGGGTTAGATGATGTTGATTTAGATGAAATTGACCCCAGGAATTTAATTTCTGAAGTTGAGTTGCCAAATTTGGATAATGATGATGATATTTTGACAAATATTTGTTCCGGATAGTCAAAATGACCTTCCAGGATTCACGGGCCAACTTCGCATTAATATTAGCATTGCAAATGATGCTTTGCTGAGTGAACTTTTAAGTTCGTTGATGATGATGACTATGCTAAAATGGCAGCAGAAACAAACTATTACCATGAGCAAAAAAGCTTATATTAGCCAAATACACAGATTCACTTGTGGTACCATACTTCCACAAATGAATGAAACAGTAAGAAAGGTAGCCATTTTATTTTCAGCACTTTCAGGGTTAAGTCAATTTGGGTTAAGAATTACAATAACTCATAAATTAGGGTTATGACAAACAAACTTCAGGACAAATTTGCAAATGTTATAATCTGAGATACTACAATTACTAAAGGGTCTACTTACTCATCAATGATATTTTGTTTATCATCTTCTGGTAAAGCATCTAACAAATCAGGTACATCTTGTGGTAACAGATCATCATCAAACTGGTCATCCCTAAAACAAAAAATTAACATAATCAAACTGCTCATCCCTAAAACAATAAATTTACATAATCAAACCGGTCATCCCTAAAACAATAAATGATTATACTCGTCCAAACTAAAACAAAAAATTAATAATATCAAGCTGATTATCCATACAAGAAAGAAACATATTTGAGGGTGGCAATATATTGAAATAATAAATAATATGAATCTTTGTAAAATTTTGAAAAAAGGGTGGCAATAAGTAATGACTGCTATGAAAGAAGGGTGGTTTAAAAAGGGAGCACTGTAAAATATACACACTACATTTTCTATATCTAAAAAAAATTGCAAGTGCCCGTGAAATGGTCCAAAAGGGGCAACACAAAGCCACAGTCAACAGATCATGGAAGTTTTCTTGGATGTAAGATCTCACGTGTCAAATTACAAACTTACCATCTAGGAACCCATACATTGGTTAAAGTTGGTGTATTTGATAGTGATGTGAGGCCCTGTGAGGGGAACTTTTTCCATGTCATTACACCTCTAACGACATCCTACAACAGATAAAAATAATCATTTTAACTAATGAATAATTAATAGTGTATTTATCTCCTCTTTGATTGAATATGAAATCACAAAGCCCCAAAAATACTGTAAACCAACTAATTTTCACTATCTTTGCTGGTGTGAAAATACCGGTATCGCAAAAATAAATTGTCACGAATATGTCCTACTTTAATAGAAAGGCATGAGCAGAAAAAGAAAACTGTGAAATTGACCAAGAGGGACAACGCTAAATAAAGTATCTGCAAAAATAAGTTAGTTTACAGTAGATTGTATCCAAAAATACACTCTCTGATAAAAGCAACAGATTTAGACATGTATATAGATTTTCAATTTAAAAACTTTTCATTTTTTTTGTAGGTACAAAAATCACATTGAAAAAGTAAAAAGTTTTAGAAATTACCTCTCTATCTAAATACTTTCTCTGTGTTGTTGCATGTTGGTTTGTAGCACGATCTTTCCTGATATACCTTGGTAGTGGACACAGATGGAAGTCAGGATCTACCTCAGCATAAGGGGCTGGAGCCTGGAATGCTTGTAATCCTGGAGCTGGGTTCTGAGAAGAAAGAAATCATTATTTCAAAATTAACTGTTTTTTATAAAAACCATAAGTTTAGATAATTATAGTATAACTAAATGAACGTCACGAGTGCCTAACAATGCAAAAGGTTTAAACGAGTTGCAGGACTTGTCAATTTTTTTCTAACCATGCAATTTTCATTACTGAGAGACAAGAAAATTGTGAGATGTTGCTTTCTTAGTATACCTTTGCCCTTCAAATAAAAGTAGAAAAATGCACTAATCTTTACAGGAAGCAGTTGTTTAATATAGCTGACAAGGAGATGCTGTACAAAGACTCATACTCGCGATACCACATATCAAGTAGCTGTCGTGTGTAGTTGTTAAATAAAAATGCAGTTTGTAATACAAAGATTCAATTTCAAGTAAAGTCAGATCTAGTTGATAACATAACACAATAAAAAACTTACAAATATATGTAATGGTGGATATTCAATAGGCTGAAACAATGCCTTGGGTGGAGTTAATGCTACTGGTTGTGGGGGTTGTATTGTAACTTCTGGTTTTGGCACCTCTTCTGTACCTTCAGCAAGGGTTACTGGCCCTTCCTCAGTCACATCAACCACTCGGGGAGCTGCAGTCTCTGCCTGGTAAGCAGACAATGTAATAACTTCATCCTGTAATAGAAATTTTTGTTCTCACATTCAACTGACTACAATTCAGTTGGAATAAAACTTAAAGAAGAGTAGAATGTTCATTTCTTTTTATGTCCCAGATTGTTGAATACCGTAAAAAGCAAAGTGTAATTCGCATTTGAAAATAATCAGCAGGGTCTTTTTGACTTTAAAATCCAGAGAAAAAAACATTTTGTATAATTTCGACTCCAACTGGAGTGGCTGGAGATTTTTTATATATCAATTAGTTTTTTGGCCTTTCCTTGATTTTATTATTTACATGAAAACATACCGTAAATTTACATTAGTTTTTTGTAACAATTTTTGCACTTTGACAAAATATTAGAATTGAAACTCAAAGTTTTGTCATTTTAAAATCATTATACATCTTCACTACAACTAAGTAACAACTAATGTATAGGAAAATTTTTGAAAGGAGTTTTTAAATCTGACTGAAGTGTGGCATAATTTTGGATTATAATTAGCCAAAAAGTCAATAAAAATTAACAAATTTAACTAAAACACAGAAAATTTTCCCTGAAATTCCATGCTGATAAATGATACAAATTCTAAGCTTTTCTGACACCTTCTTTTAAAACCTACCTCTGCTCCCGATTTAAGAGGTCTAGCTAACCTCGGAGCTACATATCCACTTGCTGAACAATGAGACTCGTGTGGCTGATATCCCATTAAACTGTAAACTTGAGGTACCTGCAGAAGTAAATGTAAGTAAGAGTAAAATTCATGAAATCAATTGAAATCTATAGATAATTATTTGATTTCAATATCAAAAAGTATTTATTGATACAGTCTCAACATCTGGTTACAACGTTTCTGTTTACTGTAAGTAAAAACAGGAATATCAAAGTTTTGCCCTCAACATATATGGTTAGCATGAGTCTCATGTCATATATCATTTTAAGCATTTTATCTAAGGAATCCAAACCTGTTGTAAAAATATTGGGTTCACTGTTGTTTTCTCGCAAAATTGCAAGGAATAAGAATATCAAATTTTTATGTTCTAGATGACATGTGCTGCCCCAATGACCAATGGCTTTTCACTTAGGTGTCAACACAATATTCATACACTTTATTCAAATATGACACTTGTTCCCATAGCTTTTCATCTAAGTCTTTTTATGATGTTCTGACCATTAAAATATGATTTGAAACACCATATTTTCGCTTTTTTGTTCACTAGAAATTTTTTGAATGAGGAGCCAAATGACCTGGAAGTGGTTATTGAGACCTATGCTAATTAGATTATCTCCCCTTTGACCATATATGACTATAACTTGTTAAGGGGAGACAATCCACAATTGTGTCTCATTTATGCCAACTTTTGCAGCAATAAAACAGTCTTTTCATGTATTTCAATTTAAACATTAAGATGTTTAATGAATTAAGTAACTATACTATTCAAATTCTGAAATACATTTTGATTACAGGATACCAAGATAGGACACAATCTTGATTAATAAACTGTTGACACAGGATATGTCTCACTTACCCCATACATCACTTCAATCTACTGATGCTAATGCAACTGTATACCTATTAGCAATAAGTTACCATAGGTAGTTGGTGCTAAACAGACCCAAGAAATACTTTAAAAATTGCATCCCCTGCCATCGGAACCACCATACCTAAGTCTCGCTTTTTTCGACTATTGTCGAAGGCAACATCAAACATCAAAAATTTAGTATGATTTTCACAAAAAACAAGCAAATTATCATCCCCGATACAAAGGTACTGGATGAAAATTGAAAAATACTTGTATATTTTTTAATTTTATTAAAGAATAATTATCTTCCCGATACAAAGGTACTGGATTAAAATTGAATATACTTGTATATTCTTTAATTTTATTTTAATACACGGTACCTGTTGAAATTAATTTCAATTTAAACTTCAATTTTATTCTACTATTTACTTACCTTCAAACCAAAATATGGAACTTTGGTCTTTACCACCACTTCTGTAGCTTTGAATGGTACCTTACCTAAGGCATCTGGTGCCTGTAAAATAAATTCACACTTTTAACTTAAAATTTCTGCATTTTGTTTGTTTATTTTGGGGGCAGGAATCACAAAGAACAAAAATCCTTGAAATTTTGAATTTGGGTGACAAAATTGGCCCCAATATGTATCCTACCCTGAGTGGAAGTTTGTCTTGTTGATTCCATTTTACATCTTAAATACAATTTTATAAAGGGTCAGTTTTCAAGAGTTAATGTTCTTGGTACAATTGAAACAATAAATTCAAACAATATTTATTTGTATTTCAATGCATCAATATTATAGGTAGGATATACTCTTTGTATAGTCAATTATTGACCAAATATAGAATAAACATGGTTCGCTAATTTTCATTCTGAACTTGAGCAGCATTCTAGACTCATATAAAATTTACTGATCATTGAAACCTATAGATAAACAGACAGGCAAAAAAAAATTAACATGGCAAAACAATGAGAAACATTGGTTGGTTATCTCCCTGTACCAAGTTAGTTGTATATGGTTAAAGTGGAGATAATTTTAATTAGCATATCAATACCTTCTTTTTGCTATTGAAGTTAAAAATTGTCTCCACTATGACCATAATAAAACTATTTAACCAACCAATTTCCATCATATGCACTGAACATTTTATGGTAGGGGAGAACAGTGTTCAATCTAGAGTGCGCCATTGTGCCATTTTTGCTTGATTGGCGCTCTGGATAAATCTGTCGGGGCCAATACAGGCGCACTGTAATTTTCACTGTTTTGAGATCTCCCCTTTGGAAATTTACCGCTCAAAATAGGTATCTGAACATGATCTAAAACTATATACATCGGTCAAAGTCAGTAAGGTGATTTTCAATTAGGCGGATCAGAAGTATCACTTAAATAATTACAAGGTCATTGACATCCATGCTTCATTTCACGCTTATGAAGCGAATAAATTTCTTCTTATTCCCTACAGAAGAAGAAGCGAAAAAAAACTGTAACACAACCAGTCGTGAATCAAAATGAAACGGACAATTTAGAAAACCCAAAATGTAGATCAATCAGCGAAATCTTCACTATTATTGGCAACTCGAAAATTGCAGCATGATTGACTCTTATATTCAAAGACTGGCTTCAATTTGATAAAGATAAGAAGCATATGACATGCTCACTATGTGTTAAAACTAATTAAAAGAATCCATTTACGTCCTGTTGCTGTAATGGGTATTCTTTAACTGCAAGGTCATGGTCAAGGAAATTCACGACTTAGCCGGTCTCCATCATTTTTTTCATTGGCCCTCAACTACAAGTTTTGGTCCCCTATGATGAGGAACCTGGGCCGGCATGACCCCCTTAGTCATCATTCTAGATTGAACACTGGGAGAATAAAGGGTATTTTGATTTATGTGAAAAAGCGAAAACTTTCAAGAAAATCATTTCTTCTATGAATTCTATTATTAATTCAGATGTAATATATTACATTAAGGAACTTAATATATCTAACAGGTATCCCTTGGATAGATTTGTGTATGTAATACACTTATCCTACCCTGTCCATAAAAGTACAAAATGGCTGGATGGAGAAGGTTAAATCATATACTCTAACCTCTAAAGACTCAGAAATGGATGGAATTGAGGTTGTTTGAAACATAACCAAAGAGTCAAAATTATTACTCTTTAGGCAATAATGTCACTGGATAGGAATTAACTCCAAATTCTTATAATTTAGTAAATAAACATTCCACAACGGAATAGTTGATGGTCAAATATTGAGAATGTGTAAATAGCTAATAACAATTGATTCAATTTCCTACTGCTATGGCTTGTGATTGATAATTTAAAGATGGTCACCCCTTACTTTTTTGAAACTATTCCTTACTTTAAGAATTCTCTTATTTTATCCACCATAAGGAATAAAAAAAATTTTGCACACTGACCCACACTTTTCTTTTCAAAATATGATTGCATATATCTTTAATAGACTTTTGACAAAATTTCATGAAATTCTTGATATTCCTTCATTGCATTCAAAGGTTGATTCCATACATGCAAAGTGAATGAAAGTCTAGATCTTTGGTTTCACACCAAAATTTCAGGCGCTTAAATCTCAAAAAATGCACATTGACCTATCACTATTTTGTGCTTCAAATGATAAATAACTGATGTTCTAATAAAAAGAAACATTGATTCTAATACTTGGATATTATAAATTTGAAGAGCGAGTATCAGTAAGATACAGCTGACAATCTTTACATACTTATAAAGAGGAGATAATTTTGATAAAATAAACAATTCTCTCTTGGTGCAAACTGCTAGTTTTTATTCATAACTTTAAGTATTTACTAAAACTGAAATAAATACAACATTTTTTTTCCATTTTTTTTTTCATGACCAGTTGTGTTTAAATTTTTTAAAAATAAGTTGAGATCAAAGTATTATTTTATAATTAGTTCCCTCTTTTACATTAAAACTGCATTGAAAAATAAACTATAACATTTTTATAGTCTTTAATTATCAACAAAATAAAATTAAACTAAGTCCATGTAAAAATAATCATTACATTCTCAGGTACATTTTTTCAAAAAGGAGCGTGGCAGGGCAGAAGGGGGGGGTGGAGGGGAGGAGAAATTTTGCAACAAAATCCTTGTTGTTATCACCAGTAGCCCTTTTTACAGTGATCAGGGTCATTAAAAAGCTGTTTGAACCCATTTTTCACCTTCCAGTCAAAGGCTCAGGTGATTTTTATAACTGGTAACTGCTGATGGATGGACATGAAAAAAATCTGGATTTTCAGGAAAAGGAGAATTGCAGGGCCATTTCAGGGGAAGTGGCAGGGCCCGAGAAGCTAAACTATTTTTTTTATTTTGCCTAATAAACCAACTGTGTAATCCCTATAGGGTCTTACCATGTCATCTTTAACATTTGGTGGTTTATAGTTAGGAAATGTATATTTATGTATTATGTCGTAGGACAATACTAATTCTGTTGGTATCAATTCTTTTTTAGAATCTTCCTCCATTTTTTCTTGATGGTCCCCTGAAACATAAAGTATGAATCAAAAATAAGGTTATATTTGTTTTAATGACAGTTTTTGACAGCAAGAAACTTTGAAAAAACATCAACTGTATCTCTGTCTCATACAAGAACTGTAAAAAATTTTAAAAAGTAAGAGATTGAAGTGGATTTCGGAATCACCTTCCTTTCTCATCCACACCCTTCTTTGAAGGGATAGCCTTGACAACCGTTAACATCTTTTCATAATGTTTAAGCACAAAACATATATGGGAGGGCAAAGCACTTGAAATTTGCTATGGGTGGGTTTTTTAATTCAAGTAAAAATTAACAAATAAATTAACAAAATCAAATTTTCAAATTTGCATGACTATTTTCAAGTGCCTTCCTCCTCTCTTTTTTTAGAGTAAGATGTAAAAACAAAATCATAACAATTATATTTATCAAAATATAAATGTGAACTCACCAGAGACAGAACTGGTATATCTTTTATCTTTCCATTCAGTAACTAATGTGGCTAAAGATTTCAATTTAACAGTAGCTCTTGATCGTATAATAACCTAAAACGAAAATATTATCCTAAATACAAGTAGCCATTCAATCCTATGTACTTGGCAAAACTTTCAAAAGTAAACCATTTAGACAGATACCAAATGATGGTAGAATCTCACCCTGGCTATATAGTCATTAATAGAACTGATAAGACTAAAATATTCTTTTTGATTATGAATATCATTTCCATATTTATTTTCTACAACTGTACAAAGATTTGATTAATTAACCCTTATTTGTTATCTACCAACTGATGATACTTTAGCCTTTTTTTCTTTTTGTGTTTTATTTTTTGGTGACATCCTTGTCCAATTTGGCTGTTCAGCAAAAATGCATGGTGCATAACTACAATATATACTTGACCATTCCTACAAGATTGGTCTAAAATTACCAAGCAATTTAGGAGGAGATGCAGATAATGTTGAAAATTTCTAGCCATACAGTTTAAAATTACCACGCAATTTAGGAGGAGATGCAGATAATGTTGAAAATTTCTAGCCATACAGACCAACATCCACATTGACATGTTACACAAGATGTTGGATAGTGATCCTTGTGTCAATCCTGCACTAGGTGCAGGCAACACAACAAAAATATTGTGGATATAGAAAGAACATAGGATTTTTGTGTATGAATGATGTTATCTATGTCTTGAGCCAATCTAGATCATATGGTGTAAGTTTGACACACAATAATATCCACTATAGGATATCTGTTTCCAAGATGACAACAGATCTTTCCCTTTAAAAGCTTAATTGTTGTTTCCTCTGCCTGATTTGACAGGTTCAACACAGTGGGTGTCTTGAAAGAAGCAGGAAATGCTTACTCTGATCTCACCCATGTTTTTTTTATTGGGTCAGTGTTGTTCATCTTTGTGTGTATGTGTGTGTCTTCATTTTTCTTTCTATGCTGTACTCGTGTTGTGTCTCAGTTTTTTTTGTTGTTTCTCATGTTGCCATTGTCCCTGGATTATTCGTTTTGGATTGATGGTTTGGTTCTCACTTACTACACAAATTCTTGAAATCATAAAATCTTTGTAATTTATGTGACTCATATTTTCTTGATTGCTGTTTTGGTATATTAATTTTCATGTTTTCACTGCAAATTATATTCATGATACAAACATGTAATTCTCTCTTATTGAAAAAAAAGGCTTACCTTCCTGGCTGCTTGAGCAAATTTACTCAATGCTGTGTGTCTAACAGCCCATAAATCATTGGTATATGTGTCAAATTTAGCTTCCTCTGGTGCTGACTACAAATAAATAGGACAATGGATATTACTTATTCAACATATTAAAGGGTTCAAAATGTATAAAAATACTTGGCTGCTCTAATTTCACTTTATATTTCTTATACCATTCACAAAGTTGCAGAAATGAAAGAAATCCCACAATCAAATCCATTTTTAAAGTAAGAATTTTCATGAAATCCCGCAGGGACATTAATTAACCCTTCCACTGACAGTTCCCGGTCTACCGGGATAACGTAAAGTTACTTCGGCACAACAATTCCCGGTTTAGTGGGATCAACCACTAGGTTTTATATTCACCCACCAAAACAGCGTTAAACAAGAGTTATTGTCCTTTGTACAATTTCCCGTTGAAAGAAGAAAAGATGGCAGTTCGAATGTTGAAAACACGGAGGAATTTGGTCAAATTTTGATTATTTTACTGAAATTTAAAGTTCTAGAACAAATTTTTCTCAACGATTATGGATCAAGGAAACTGAAGAATTTGTGTAAAAACAATTGTTTATTTGTGAAAGAACTTCGTAAATCGTGATTGTTTCGTGACAGCTTCAATGAATTTTAACTTTTTGGGTAAAACTACTAGATTTTTGGGTCAGTTACTAGACATTTATTACAATTTTCACAAAAATTTGTGAAACAATATGAAATTACACGAAATGGAGGTAAAATGTCTTTAAAAAACTGTCAAACAGTTGTAAATTGTGTCAAAGAAGTAATAAAGGGCTACGCCGAGCGCAGCATGATACGACCGCAGCATGTCGACCACTGAAATTTCAACAAAGGTAGTTTAAAGTGAATGTGGACACAGTAAAGAGCTTGACACAATAATTAGATGGACACAAAAAGAAGCTAGACACAGTTATTAGCTAGTCTAGCTAATAACGGTGTCTAAATATGTACTATCAACTAAAACTTTACATCCATAGAAATTCAAAGAAAATATCCATCGAAATCTGATGAAAAATAAAGATATGACACATTTAGAAAAATTGCAATTTTGGCCCCTTTGACCCCTTGTAGCTCCGAAACAGTAAGAGCTACAAAAAATCCGTTGAAATACTACTGAAAGCTTATATCAAGAGGAATCCAAAGAAAAAAATCCCATCAAAATCCAATGTAAAATAAAGATTTGACATATTTAGAAAAATTGCATTTTTGGCCCCTTTGACCCCTTGTA
>MJUU01056145.1:59135-70199 GCA_002080025.1 Modiolus philippinarum
GTACCAGAAGAAAGCCCTCGTCATCAGGAAGTTGTATACCAAATATGAACACCCTCCACTAAAAGCATACCTTCTAAAGGAAGGGTTAAAGTTTTTTTTAAAAACTGCCCTAAGGGCAAGGTCAAGGTCAAAATGTCTACAAATATGGTACAACTAGAAAGGTCTCATCATAAGGAAGTAACATACGAAATATGAACACCCTAACACTAAAAGCCTACCTTCTAGAAGCAAAGTTAAAGTTTTTTAAAAATTGTCCTACGGGCATGATCAAGGTCAAAATGTCTACAAATATGGTACCATTAGAAAGGTCTCATCATAAGGAAGTTACATACCCAATATGAACACCCTACCACTAAAAGCCTACCTTCTAGAAGCAAGGTTAAAGTTTTTTAAAAATTGCCCTAAGGGCATGGTCAAGGTCAAAATGTCTACAAGTATGGTACCAAAAGAAAGCTCTCATCACAAGGATGTCATATACCAAATATCAACATCCTAGTTCTTCAGGTCTCCATTCCACAGGCCAGGTTAAAGTTTTGCTGACGACGCCGACGATGCCGACGCCGGGGTGATGACAATAGCTCTCCGGACGTTCGTCCCGGCGAGCTAAAAAGCAAAGTATAATTCACATTTGAAAATAATCAGCAGGGTCTTTTTGACTTTAATATCCAGGGAAAAAAAAAATTTGTATAATTTCAACTTTAAATGGAGTGGCTGGAGACTTTTTATCTATCAATTAGTTTTTTGGCCTTTCCTTGATTTTATTATTTACATGAAAACATACCGTAAATTAACATTAGTTTTTTGTAACAATTTTTGCACTTTTGACAAAATATTAGAATTGAAACTGAAAGTTTTGTCATTTTAAAATCATTATACATCTTCACTACAACTAAGTAACAATTAATGCATAGGAAAATTTTTGAAAGGAGTTTTTAAATCTGATTGAAGTGTGGCATAATTTTGGATTATAATTAGCCAAAAAGAAAATTAATAAATTAAACTACAACACAGAAAATTTTCCCTGAAATTTCATGCTGATAAATGATACAAATTCTAAGCTTTTCTGACACCTTTTAAAACCTACCTCTGCTCCTGATTTTAGAGGTCTAGCTAACCTCGGAGCTACATATCCACTTGCTGAACAATGAGACTCGTGTGGCTGATATCCCATTAAACTGTAAACTTGAGGTACCTGCAGAAGTAAATGTAAGTAAGAGTAAAATTCATGAAATCAACTGAAATCTATAGATTATTATTTAATTTCAATACCAACAAGTATAGATCGTATTGCAAGGCAATACAGAAGTACACTACCGATGGAACAATTCTTTGTTATACCAGCAAAATTAGTTAAAGAAAAAAAGTTTTCCAAGCCCAAGGCCAATAACTCTGTCAAAAATCAATGAACCCAACACATAATCAACTTGATCTGTAACCCATAGTGGTTGATTATCAATGCAAATATCAGCTTACAGCTTAAAATTTTCTAAGTCAAAGGCCCATAAATCTGTCCAAAATCAATGGACTGGAACCAAACTTGAACTTGATCTTAATTCATAGTGGTAGACTCACATACCAAATATTAGCTCATATCTGAAACAGTGTAGGAAAAAAGTCCTGAAAATCTATATTTTACCAAAATTTTCTAAGTCAAAGGCCCAAAACTCCATCCAAAATCAATGGACCGGAACCAAACTCAACCTTGATCTGTAACTCATAATGGTAGACTCACATACCAAATATTAGCTTCACATCTGAAACAGTGTAGAAAAAAAGTCCGGAAAACCTATATTTCACCAAAATTTTCTAAGTCAAAGGCCCATAACTTCGTCTAAAATTAATGGACCAGAACCAAACTCGAACTTGATCTGTAACTTATAGTGGCAGACTCACTTACCAAATATTAGCTTCATATCTGAAACAGTGTAGAAAAAAAGTCCGGAAAACCTATATTTAACCAAAATTTTCTAAGTCAAAGGCCCATAACTCAGCCTAAAATCAATGAACCAGAATCAAACTCAAACATCATCTGTAACTTATGGTGGTAGACTTACATACCAAATATTAGATATATATCTCATATAGTTTGGGAAAAAGGTCCGGAAAACTGAGTGTGGCGGACTGACAGATGGACTGACGGAGTTCAAACCTAAAATCCCCTTTGGCGAAGCCGGTAGGGGACTAAAAAGTATTTATTGATACAGTCTCAATATCTGGTTACAACGTTTCTGTTTACTGTAAGTAAAAACAGGAATTTCAAAGTTTTATCTAAGGAATCCAAACCTGTTGTAAAAATATGGGGTTCATCGTTTAGTTTTCTTGCAAAATTGCAAGGAATAAGAATATCAAATTTTTATGTTCTAGATGACATGTGCTGCCCCACCATGACCAATGACTATTCACTAAGGTGTCAACACAATATTCATACACTTTAATTAAATATGACACTTGTTCCCATAATTATATCCTATCAGCTTTTCATCTTAGGCCATGTAAAATTAATTATCTGGTTCTCAGATACCGCCGCATGGGCAAAAACCTAGCCGCTGGTCTGTAGTTATTGTCCCCAAAAAATAAATACAACGGTAACAAAATTCCACGTTCAAATTTTCCCGCTTTTTCACTTGAATTGATCAAAGAGAGACAACTCAAATTTCATTCGAAGCTCTCTTGATTTTTCGTTTCCTTTGAAGAAATCGCTACATCCGGTTTATATTCCAAATGGTTTTGTCAACAACAAAACGAAAGTTGATTTCGCTCACACTTTTGACGGATTTTCGTGCGTTAACCCATCGTTTATTGTGAATTCTGCAATTAAACAACCGTAAAGGAAATTATGAAAAGGGAGTATGGAGAGTCTGTCTGAAATACCACAAAACAGGTCTTTTAATGCACGTGAAATCGAGTCTGAGAAGGGTCTCTCTAGATCTTTTTCTGAACTCAAAATAAAGAATCTGTCATTGCAGTCACTGTAAGGGGATCCCACTATCATTTTGCTCATTGGAAGAATTTATTTTTGTGACTTCCTTGATAGATTTGCCTCTATCTAAATGGTCAGTGTATCTGACTGTAACCCTTCCACTTGTACTGCTGTCACCAACTTGTGACCAAGTAAATAATACAAATACACCTTATTTACCGGATCCCATTGGATCTAATCAAGGTTCATCAATTATTCCCTGTCTATGTTGGAGTCTAATTCAATTTTCTCCAGGAGTTTTTATTAGGTGACATATCCTGGTGAGGTATATTGGATCTGTCTTTTTTTTACCTGTTTCATGTCTTTGATAATTGCAGTTTGCTTTGACTCCAAGATTCATGATGCATACTCCATTTATGGTATGATCAATATACATTTTTCTTTTCTGTGTGGTACTTATGTGATGCTGGGACTATACATATATTGTCCTTCTGTAAGGTCTTTGCTATTTGTGTTTTTCATTGTCTTTGGAGTATTTTTTTTTACTTACGGTTTTGTTCCCTCTTACTTTTATATACTTTATCATATTTTAATATTTAATCATAAAATCTGAAAAGTTAATGATGAAGTATGGATGAGCATACAAAATAAATACATAAATTAAATACCCTCCCTCCCTCAGCTTTTTTTTGAAAGTCATTATCTGACAACCAGATAATTAATTTTACATGGCCTTAGTCTTTTTATGATGTTCTGACCATTAAAATATGATTTGAAACACCATATTTTCGCTTTTTGTTCACTAGAAACTTTTTGAATGAGGAGCCAAATGACCTGGAAGTGGTTATTGAGACCTATGCTATTTAGATTATCTCCCCTTTGACCATATATGACTAACTTGTTAAGGGGAGATAATCCACAATTGTGTCTCATTTATGCCAACTTTTGCAGCAATAAAACAGTCTTTTCATGTATTTCAATTTAAACATTAAGATGTTTAATGAATTAAGTAACTATACTATTCAAATTCTGAAATACATTTTGATTACAGGATAAAAAGATAGGACACAATCTTGATTAATAAACTGTTGACACAGGATATGTCTCACTTACCCTTATACATCACTTCAATCTACTGATGCTAATGCAACTGTATACCTATTAGCAATAAGTTACCATAGGTGGTTGGTGCTAAACAGACCCAAGAAAAACTTTAAAAATTGCATCCCCTGCCATCGGAACCACCATACCTAAGTCTCGCTTTTTTCGTCTATTGTCGAAGGCAACATTAAACATAAAAAATTTAGTATGATTTTCATACAAAACAAGCAAATTATCTTCCTCGATACAAAGGTACTGGATGAAAATTGAAAAATACTTGTATATTTTTTAATTTTATTAAAGAATAATTATCTTCCCGATACAAAGGTACTGGATTAAAATTGAATATACTTGTATATTCTTTAATTTTATTTTAATACACAGTACCTGTTGAAATTAATTTCAATTTAAACTTCAATTTTATTCTACTATTTACTTACCTTCAAACCAAAATATGGAACTTTGGTCTTTACCACCACTTCTGTAGCTTTGAATGGTACCTTACCTAAGGCATCTGGTGCCTGGAAAATAAATACACCTTTTTAACTTAAAATTTCTGCATTTTGTTTGTTTATTTTGGGGGGCGGGAATCACAAAGAACAAAAATTCTTGAAATTTTTTATTTGGGTGACAAAATTGGCCCCAATATGTATCCTACCCCGAGTGGAAGTCTGTCTTGATTCCATTTTAAATCTTAAATACAATTTTATAAAGGGTCAGTTTTCAAGAGTTAATGTTCTTGGTACAATTGAAACAATAAATTCAAACAATATTTATTTGTATTTCAATGCATCAATATTATAGGTACAGTACTGTGCAACGTAGCCCTTACAGAAAAAACGATCAGTCAGCCGTCATCCGTTCGTCAGGGAGCAGTCAGCAGTCAGTCAGCGATCAGTTAATTAACGTGAGGACTTGTTATTCGTCCAACCCGTCAATTGACGCGAAACGTGACGGATGACGAGAACCCTATTCGTCCAACTCGCGTCCAGATTCGTCCATATATCACGTGATATCTCGGGTTAAAGATTTTGCGAAATATAGATTCGTTTCACCCAGTGCATACATGATCGGTACATCATCACAACAGATCAATCTTTTTGCTATCAATAAATTATTGCTTATCATATTTTTTTTCCTTTTCATGGAGTCTTTAATGAAATAAAGTTCGAAAGGAATTGCTGCATTGACGGGTGTTATTCATCAAAATTTGCCATTTTTATCGAGTGTTAAACAAAATAATGAATAAAGAGAAAATTTCTCACTGATTAGTGCCTTTGTAATGACTAAAAGTCAAAATAAGTCAGTTTTAATTATTTATTTTTAGTTATATTGGAATTTTAAACAAACCAATGTGTATAAGAAAAGTTTTGCACTGACTGCTAGATTTGCAATGACTTTAATGAAGGTTTATAAGAGTTTTTTTTTTTACAACAATTGTTCATTTTCATGGAATTTTGAACAAAATGATTTGTTAAAGGAAAGTTTTGTACTGAACAGTGCATTTGTTATGACTTAAATAAAGATTTCGTAGTGATCTTTTGTTAAATTTTTTTCATTTTAATGGAATTTTTAACAAAATAATGTGTGAAAGGAAAGTTTCCAACTGACCGGTGTATATGTAATGACTAAAATGAAGATTCATTAGTAATTTTTTATCACATTTTTTTCATTCTCATGGAATTTTTAACAAAATAATGAGTAAAAAGAAAGTTCGCACTGACCGGTGTATATGTAATGACTAAAATGAACATTCATAAGTAATTTTTATCACATTTTTTCATTTTCATGGGATTTTTAACAAAATAATGTGTCAAAGGAAAGTTTTGCACTGACCGGTGTATATGTTATGAGTAAAATGAACATTCATAAGTAATTTTTATCACATTTTTTCATTTTTTCATGGAATTTTTAACAAAAAAATGTGTAAAAGGAAAGTTTCGCACTGATCGGTGTATATGTAATGACTAAAATGAAGATTCATAAGTAATTTTTTATCCCATTTTTTCATTTTCATGGAATTTTTAACAAAATAATGTGTCAAAGGAAAGTTTCACACTGACCGGTGTATATGTAATGACTAAAATGAAGAATCATATTAAGTAATTTTTTATCACATTTTTTTATTTCATGGAATTTTTAACAAATAAATGTGTAAAAGGAAAGTTTCGCACTGGCCAGTGTATATGTAATGAATAAAATGAAGATTCTTAGGTAATTTTTTATCACCTTTTCATTGGATTTTGAGCAAAATAATTTGTAAAAGGAAAGTTTCCCTGTGAATAGTCCATTTGCGATGACAAAAATGTCATTATTGATTATTCGATTAAAATTGATCAATATTTTTTTATCATTTTCATCATTTTCGTGGAGTTCTTAACAAAATAAAGGAAATTTAACTATTGATTTTCAATTTATATATTCTTTTTATAGCCAAGTCCTTGTCACTGTAAATGTTAATTTTGTATAAAACCTTTATCACGATTGAATTCGTTTCGTTTCATTGGAAAATTTCAATTATCTATTAATCTATTGATTATTTTGCATATCATTAAATGACGAGTGCTCTCTCGTCAATTGAGGAATTGTATTCGTCAAATGACGAGTACCTGGGCGTGAACTGTTATGGACGTGAATCGATTCGTCCCATCCCGTCACGTCACGTTCCCGTCAGCGATCCGTTCACGTCCCGTCAGCAATCCGTTTCGCATTCGTCAAACGGTAAGGGCTACGTTGCACAGTACTGTAAGATATACTCGTATAGTGAATTACTGACCAAATATAGAATAAACATGGTTCGCTAATTTTCATTCTGAACTTGAGCAGCATTGTAGACTCATATAAAATTTACTGATCATGTAAACTTATAAACAGACAGGCAAAAAAAAATTACAATGGCAAAACAATGAGAAACATTGGTTGGTTATCTCCCTGTACCAAGTTTGTTGTATATGGTTAAAGTGGAGATAATTTTAATTAGAATATCAATACCTTCTTTTTGCTATTGAAGTTAAAAAATTATCTCCACTATGACCATAATAAAACTATTTAACCGACCAATGTTCATCATATGCACTGAACATTTTATGGTTGGGGAGAACAGTGTTCAATCTAGAGTGTGCCATTGTGCCATTTTTGCTTGATTGGCGCTCTGAATAAATCTGTCAGGGCCAATGCAGGCACACTGTAATTTTCACTGTTTTGAGATCTCCCCTTTGGAAATTAACCGCTCGAAATAGGTATCTGAACAGGATTTAAAACTATATACATCGGTCAGAGTCAGTAAGGTGATTTTCAATTAGGCGGTATCACTTAAATAATTACAAGGTCATTGACATCCATGCTTCATTTCACGCTTATGAAGCGAATAAATTTCTTCTTATTCCCTAAGGAAGAAGAAGCGAATAAAAACTGTAACACGAACAGTCATGAATCAAAATGAAATGGACAATTTAGAAAACCCAAAATGTAGATCAATCAGCGACATCATTACTATGATTGGCAACTTGAAAATTGCAGCATGATTGACTCTTATATTCAAAGACTGGCTTCAATTTGATAAAGATAAGAAGCCTATGACATGCTCACTATGTGTCAAAACTAATTTAAAGAATCCATTTACTTCCTGTTGCTGTAATGGGCATTCTTTAACTGCAAGGTCATGGCCAAGGAAATTCACGACTTAGCCGGTCTCCATTTTTTCCATTGGCCCTCAACTACAAGTTTTGGCCCCCTATGATGAGGAACCTGGGCCTGCATGACCCCCTTAGTCAACATTCTAGATTGAACACTGGGAGAATAAATGATATTTTGATTTATGTGAAAAAAGCAAAAACTTTCTAGAAAATCATTTCTTCTATGAATTCTTTTATTAATTCAGATGTAAGATATTACATAAAGGAACTTAATATATCTAACAGGTATCCCTTGGATAGATTTCTGTATGTAATACACTTATCCTACCCTGTCCATAAAATTACAAAATGGCTGGATGGAGAAGGTTAAATCATATACTCTAACCTGAATACCGTCAGACATTTAAAAGAATTTCAGACAGATTTACTTGATTTAAACATTGCTGAAAAGATGTTGCAAACCAAATACACTGTGTTTCTGATAATTTTTGGTTTTTAATGATTTCGTTTTTCAGAGCATAAAAAATAAATGCATACGGTACATAAGGTTTATTAATAAAATAAAACAGTAAATATATAAAAATAATAAAGACTCAGAAATAGTTGGAACTGAGGTTGTTTGAAACATAACCAAAGAGTCAAAATTATTACTCTTTAGGCAATAATGTCACTGGATAGGAATTAAATCCAAATTCTTATAATTTAGTAAATTAACATTCCACAATGGACAGTTGATGGTCAAATATTGAGAATCTTGTGTAAATAGCTAAAAACAATTTATTCAATTTCCTACAACTATGGCTTGTGATTGATAATTTAAAGATGGTCACCCCTGACTTTTTTTAAACTATTCCTAACTTTAAGAATTCTCTTATTTTATCCACCATAAGGAATAAAAAAAATTTGCACACTGACGCACACTTTTCTTTTCAAAATATGATTGCTTATATCTTTAATAGACTTTTGACAAAATTTCATGAAATTCTTGATATTCCTTCATTGCATTTCAAAGGTTGATTCCATTAATGCAAAGTGAATGAAAGTCTACATCTTGGTTTCCCCCCAAAATTTCAGGCGCTTATATCCCAAAAACGTGCACACTGACCTATCACTATTTTGTGCTTCAAATGATCAATGTTTTAATAAACAAAAATATGATTTTAAAACCTTGATATTGCAACCATAAGATACAGCTGACAATCTTTATCCTGAAAGTATACATACTTGCAAAGGGGAGATAATTTTGATAAATTAAACAATTCTGTCTTGGTGCAAACTGCTAATTTCTATTCATAATTTCAAGTATTTACTAAAGCTGAAATACAACACATTTTTTCCATTTTTCAAAATCAATTGTGTTTAAATTTTTCAAAAATTGGTTGAGATCAAAGTATTATTTTATAATTAGTTCCCTCTTCTACATTAACACTGCATTGAAAAATAAACTATAATATTTTTATAGTCTTTAATTATCAACAAAATAAAATTAACTAAGTCCATGTAAAAATAATCATTAGATTCTCAGGCACATTTTTTCAAAAAGGAACGTGGCAGGGCAGAAGGGGTGGGGGAGAAATTTGCAAGAAAATCCTTGTTGTTTTCAGTATTAGCAATTTTTACGTTGATCAGGGTAATTAAAAAGCTGTTTAAACCACGTTTTTCACCTTCCAGTCAAATGCTCAGGTGATTTTTATAACTGAAAACTGATGATGGGCGGATATGAAAATAAAAGAGTGTCTCTAAAACAGCTTGATTTCAAAACATCTACGCTTTGAATTATTTCTTTGAAAACAAATCATTGCAGAAGGAATAAAAAATCAAAGTCAAATTATCTCCCCTTCTTTGTTTTGTACAATAATTACAATCCTTCATGCACATCTCCATATAGTGTCCTTACTTTGTCTTAGTGGTTTAAGAGGAGTTGCGCTTACAAAGTAACCCATACAAAGGGAATCAACGAAAAGTCAATGTTTAATTATCTCCCTTTCAGACAATAATTATATTCCTTCATGCACATCTCCATATAGTGTTCTTCCTTTGTGTAAAGTTTCATCAAAATCCTTCATGTGGTTTAAAGAGGGCTTACTAGGTAACCCATATATAGGGAATTAATGAAAAGTCAAAGTCAAATTATCTCCCTTTCCTGGTTTCAGAAAATAATTATATTTTTTTATGCACATCTCCATATAGTGACCTTCCTTTGTCTTAAGTTTCAATAAAATCCTTGTAGTGGTTTAAGAGGAGTTGCGCTTACAAGGTTATCCGTGCAAATGAAATTGATGAAAAGTCAAAGTCGAATTATCTCCCCTTCCTGGTTTCAGACAACAATCATATCCCTTCATGCACATGTCCATATAGTGACCCTCCTTTGTTTTAAGTTTCAATAAAATCCTTCGAGTGGTTTAAGAAGAGTTGCCCTTACGAGGTTATCTGTGCAATTGGAATTGATAAAAAGTCAAAGTCAAATTATCTCCCCTTCCTGGTTTCGGACAATAATCATATTCCTTCATGCACATGTCCATATAATGTCCTTCCTTTGTGCAAAGTTTCATCAATATCCTTCAAGTGGTTTAAGAGGAGTTGCGCTTACGAGAAGTGTGGACAGACGGACAGACAGACGGACGGACGGACGGACGGACAGACAGACAGAGTGATTCCTCTATACCCCCTAAACTTCGTTTGCGGGGGGGGTATAAAAATCTGAATTTTTGGGAGGTAAAAAAGGAGAAATGCAGGGCCATTTCAAGGGTTGCAGTGAGGCCTGAGAAGCTAAACTATATTTTTATTTTGCCTAATAAACCAACTGTGTAATCCCTATAGGGTCTTGGAAGAATAAAAGGAGAAATGCAGGGCCATTTCAAGGGACGTGGCGAGGCCTGAGAAGCTAAACTATCTTTTTATTTTGCCTGATATACCAACTGTGTAATCCCTATAGAGTCTTACCATGTCATCTTTAACATTTGGTGGTTTATAGTTAGGAAATGTATATTTATGTATTATGTCATAGGACAATACTAATTCTGTTGGTATCAATTCTTTTTTAGAATCTTCCTCCATTTTCTCTTGATGGTCCCCTGAAACATAAAGTATGAATTAAAAATTAGGTTATATTTCTTTTGATGACAGTTTTTCAAAGCAAGAAACTTTGAAAAAAACATCAACTGTATCTCTGTCTGATACAAGAACTGTAAAAATTTTTAAAAAGTAAGAGATTGAAGTGGATTTCAGAATCACCTTCCTTTCTCATCCACACCCTTCTTTGAAGGGATAGCCTTGACAACCGTTAACATCTTTTCATAATGTTTAAGCACAAAACATATATGGGAGGGCAAAGCACTTGAAATTTGCTATGGGTGGGTTTTTTTAATTCAAGTAAAAATTAACAAATAAATTAACAAAATCAAATTT
>MJUU01056145.1:71376-95918 GCA_002080025.1 Modiolus philippinarum
AAAAAAAAGGCTTACCTTCCTGGCTGCTTGAGCAAATTTACTCAATGCTGTGTGTCTAACAGCCCATAAATCATTGGTATATGTGTCAAATTTAGCTTCCTCTGGTGCTGACTACAAATAAATAGGACAATGGATATTACTTATTCAACATATTAAAGGGTCCAAAATGTATAAAAATACTTGGCTGCTCTAATTTCACTTTATATTTCTTATACCATTCACAAAGTTGCAGAAAAAATGAAAGAAATCCCACAATCAAATCCATTTTTAAAGTAAGAATTTCCATGAAATCCCGCAGGGACATTAATTAACCCTTCCACTGACAGTTCCCGGTCTACCGGGATAACGTAAAGTTACTTCGGCACAACAATTCCCGGTTTAGTGGGATCAACCACTAAGTTTTATATTCTCCCACCAAAACAGCGTTAAACAAGAGTTATTGTCCTTTGTACAATTTCCCGTTGAAAGAAGAAAAGATGGCAGTTCGAATGTTGAAAACACGGAAAAATTTGGTCAAATTTTGATTATTTTACTGAAATTTAAAGTTCTAGAACAAATTTTTCTCAACGATTATGGATTAAGGAAACTGATCAATTCGTGTAAAAACAATTGTTTATTTGTGAAAGAACTTCGTAAATCGTGATTGTTTCGTGACAGCTTCAATGAATTTTAACTTTTTGGGTAAAACTACAAGATTTTTGGGTCAGTTACTAGACATTTATTACAATTTTCACAAAAATTTGTGAAACAATATGAAATTACACGAAATGGAGGTAAAATGTCTTTAAAAAACTGTCAAACAGTTGTAAATTGTGTCAAAGAAGTAAAAATGAAGGAAATAATAGTTTTTGTTCAAAAATAACAATTATATATGGTCTATATTTATTAGTTATTCCTTGTATAATACAACTGGCCACCATTGCCAGGAAATTCATTGTCTGGGTGACACTTCCTGTGTAGGAATTCATCGGTGAAAGGGTATAGGACATGCTGGGCTATTTTCCAATCATTCAATTCTGCATCTTCCATGTACATCAACTGTACAAAAAAGTTGAATTTTGTACAAAAAACTTAAGATGTTTCAAACAATAATCTGAAAGTCTATACTAAAACATCATATTTTGGTGGAAATTTTTTTTTTTTTTGGAATTGCAATTTTATCTTTAATTCTAAAGGGTCACAAGACTTGAATTTAAAAGTTTGAATATTTGGTCCTCCTGTACAGAATTTGGCAATTATTAATCAAAGGTGATCTTGACAAATTTTTGGAAATACATAATCTTAAATAATATTACCTCTGAAGCATCTCTAAATGTCCTCCGTAATGTTCTATTTGTTCCTGTTCTGATGTATTCATCTTCTGGTACTGGGTCACCCCTTCGTTTGTACTAATATTTAAAAATAAAAGTTATAATGATTAAATACACTTTTATTCACATATTATTGTCATGTTTTATAATTTCAAGTAATAAAATTGGCTTCAAATTGCAATAATCAATATTGAAAGTGAGACACAAATCAATCAGATCAATTCATCCTCATCTATAGTGTAAATGAAACTATAAAGCATAATAAAAGAAAATCTTAAACTATCATGCTTATAATTAAATTATGCTTTTTAGATTCAGTTAGCGAAATATTTCCCTTGGCGAGATCTTCTCCCTTAATGATAAATCAATATATATCTATATTAATACGTTTAATAAGGATTCCTTATTCACATGTGAATTTCAGTAGAATTAATACATTCCTATGGTTATTGGTACATTGCAAAAATAAATCAAATGATTTCCTAGTAAATAAAATGCTAAAGGGAGATTAAGTACAAAATAATATTCTGAATATAGTACAATTTTTAGCAAAAGTGAAAAATCACAACAATACATGAATATGAAACATTATCACCTATAAAATGGAATTTATTGCTACCCAAATCTTACCATATATTCATCCCAAGCTTCTCCTCTGGTAAGTAATACAGCAGCCCGAGCATCATTAGTTATCTGGTCATCACCTAGTTTAACTTGCCACCGTAATTGATTCTGTCTTTCTTCATAAACATTCTGTCGGACATTATGCTCAAATAAAGCTTCCTGAAAAAGGTGAAATTAAATTCAAAATAAACTAGGAAAGTATGATAATAATTTGTTTAAGGAATCCTTAAAAAGAAATAAACAGAAAATTGGAAACAAGAAGTGCTCATTATTAGTATGATGCCCTGGCGTTTTCTTGAGAATCCATCAATTACTTGATACAAACAGTGCCATGGACTTCACAATTTTTGTTTCAAATTCTGAGAACCCATTTTCCAACCAGTTTTGGCTTTAATAAACTGATATTAAGACTTTTCAATGGAAAAAATATAGAATCTATCAATTCGAGATTTTGGTTATCATAATGCTACTGGTCGTGTACCAGTTATCGCCATTGTCACACTGCGATTTTGCATTTGATCTTCTTAAACTCGGACTTATCTTTCAATGCGTTAAATTGTAAAAATTTACCAAGTAATGCGTCAACCAATCATATTCATTTTCAGTTTCATTGCACATGCGCAGTATTATAGTCATTTTCAAAAGTGTTGGTTTTCTCGACAAATTTTGCTGATGTTTGTACCCGTTATCGCCATCTTTCAAAATATGCATCAATATTTTTTCAAACTGTTAAATGTATAATTTTATTCACTGAAGTACTCCAAAAAGGGATGAGCTAAAAGGGAATAAAGAATGAAAGGTCAGCTGATGCAATTTTCAAAACTGAAAGTAGCATGATTTTCATCAATGCCAAATTTGCTCTATTTTGTTCATGACGACAAGAAAATAGAAGACTTTGACAGCCCCAATTGATGTTGATTTGACTATTTGAAGAGAAAGCAGCATAGTTAGCGTTTACTACTGCCAGAAAATAAAGCTGGCATCCCAAGTTCTCTTTTGCGACATCACATGTAAAAAATCTATTTTTAGCTAATTATCATACGTGACCCCCCACATCGCAATATATATTTCAAAGCGGCTCCCAAGGGATTTTGTCTCAGATTTTTACTGTTTACAAAGATTAAAACATTTTTTTAAGGAATGTACTTTTGGGATATTGTTGTCACTTCTGTACATAACCTCGCAACAAAAGTCATGCGCGAGCTCAAGGCACATGGAAATTGGCGATAAATGGTACATGGCGATAACTGGTACTCGACCAGTACTGTCAAAGGAGTTTTAGCAAAATAGAGAACTTCATATGTTTGACCCTTAAGACAGATTAATTATGAAAATCAACAACTTGTTAATGCTATAAATTATTCTTTAACTGATGAATCAAATGTCAAGTAGCATTTCTCTGAATTAAATGTAAACCTTTTCTTCAAGTCACATAGCACTTCGATTGAAAAACATAGAAAGCAGCCACAGCCTGCTAAGCTCACCTCGTTGCGCAGCATTGTCACATGTTGCACATGTCAGTAAACAGGAATGGACTATAATCCTTCTTTTTAACAGATTCAGTCATGCATTAATTGTAGTTTACAGTCTGCATCCGAAGCATTCATTGTTGTTGTCATCACAAATTGCATCATACATACTGATATGGTTGCTAAGGGACATGTCAGTAAGCGGGAATGGACTTTAACCATTCTATCTAACCAAGTCGATCATACGTAAAATGTAGGTCAGAGACAGCATCCGAAGCACGCATTGTTGTTGTCATCCCAAAATGCATCATGCATACCAATATGGTTGATGTGGGCCATGTCAGTAAGCAGGAATGGACTTTAACCATTCTACCTAACCANCGCCTTAGAGTTGTATGTTCCTTTTACCTGAAAAACGGTACAAGATGAAAAAAAATATTTGGGGAGAGTTTTATTGCATTTTTCACGAGGAAGCATTTGCAAAAAACGCCATCAAAATCCGATGAAAAATAAAAAAAAAATTTTTTGGCACCCCCACCCCCCCAACACCTTTGACCCCAATTATCTTGAAAACGGTAAGAGATACCAGAAATCTGTTGGAATATGTATGAAAGCATTCATTGAGAGGAATCTAATGGAAAAAAATCCCATCGAAATCGGATAAAAAATAAAAATTTCCCACACGGACCAAATTTTGGTGCAATAAATTCTATTTTTGGAAATTGTGACCTTGACCTTTGACCTACTAACCCCAAAATCAATAGGGTTCTTGCCCTTCCCTATTCCTGCCATCTGTATAAGTTTTGTTTCAATCGGGCAAGGGATACTCAAGTTATCATCTGGAAACGAAATCCGGAATGACGGAATGACGGAAAGGCGAATTCTATAGTCCGCGAAAGGCGGGGGACAATAAACAGAAAATTGGAAACAAGAAGTGCTCATTATTAGTATGATGCCCTGGCGTTTTCTTGAGAATCCATCAATTACTTGTTACAAACAGTGCCATGGACTTCACAATTTTTGTTTCAAATTCTGAGAACCCATTTCCCAACTAGTTTTTGCTTTAATAAGCTGATATTAAGACTTTTCAATGGAAAAAATATAGAATCTATCAATTCAAAATTTTGGTAATCATAATGCTACTGTCAAAAGAGTTTTAGCAAAATAGAGAACTTCATATGTTTGACCCTTAAGTCAGATTAATTATGAAAATCAACAACTTGTAAAGGCTATAAATTTTTCTTTAACTGATGAATCAAATGTCAAGTAGCATTTCTCTGAATTAAATGTAAACCTATTCTTCAAGTCACATAGCCCTTCGGTTGAAAAAAAAATTATGATTGAAGATGACTTGCAGAAAAAATTCTCTTATACAGATCACTTTGACTAAAGACTTTTTTATGTTTATATAACTTAAACAAAATTACCTTCATTTGTCTAGTAGCTTTTTTTGATTTATCTGGCTTACTTTTGGCTAAAACAGCTGAAAAGATATGATGAAACATATAAAGTTAATTTATCTCTCTTACTGAAACCTTTTTAGTAACAGTAAATTATTATTTAGCATTTAGAAAAGTTGAGACAATTTGTGTGATAGACAAGCAAATGGGAAAAACTGCCATTCAGAGAAAGACTTTAAAATAAGTAAAATCTAAAACTATTATCAAGAATTTCATAATGATTGATAATTGGTATTTCTTGCATAACAGGTCTAATTCTCGGGTCCAGAATTTTCATGTAAAAAAAACTTTCCTTCAACTTACATACCACCAGCAACTAATTATTGAAAGTTCTAATTCAAATGACAAATAATTATGATTTCTTTATAATTAAGTTAGTTCTAAACATTTTCTGGAAAACAGTTGCCATGCATACTGATGTTATTCTTACTTTCTCTTAGATCTTTTGCCCTCAATTTTCCTGGTTCTTGGTTTAAAACTTGAGCAACTGCATAAGGTGTTTCTAAGTTTGCTGGAAACCTTAATCCACCATATTCTATTTCCTGAAAAACAAAACAAAAAACATTGTACAAGTTAATGTTAACAATTTAGAACAAAATTACAATTTTTCATATACAAAATTTACGCCCAAGAAATTTTGATAGAAACATGTTTAATCTTTTTTAATTGTCCTTTGCTTGATGGCATTGTTAAATCATCTCACTTGCTAAATTAAACTTTGCATCAAGAATTTCTGCTATAGCATCATTCCAAAGTTATGATGCCATTTATTGTCCAGTACTTTGATGCCGTCACAGAAACAAGATTTTATTTGGAGACTTGCAATACCTTCAATTTAGCAATTTTTGCTAAAAACCACTACACACAAAAATCTGTCCTTAGCTGACTTTGGCTTTCCATTAAGATCTCTAAACATATTAATTTTCGCAGTGTACTAATTTTCGCTATTTTTGCGGTTGGCTCTGGAACGAGAAAAATAGTACCCGCGAAAATTAAGGATTTGTGTAGAAAAGGCCTTTTAATCATTGAAAACCGTGAAAATTGATACCTGCAAATATGTCAATCTTTCCAAAACCGTGAAAATAAGCATCCACGAAAATTAATACGTTTACAGTATTTATTCCCTATCAACAGATTTTTAACATTTTTCGAATATTGATTTTCTAATCCAAATATTTTGATTAGATCTGCACTGAAGAGGCATAAGTTGTCAAAATCGCCATCTGCAGAAATTAAATTTACAGGAACTTCGGTATATAGTTATTTATTGAAAACAAGAGGCTCTCATGAGCCTGTATCACTCACCTGGGTAATGCAGCATTATAATTCCCATTTGATGGTCCATCTTTGGTGGTGTATGTACATAAAAATCAGAAACTTTTTATAAAATTTAATTAAAATTGTTCAAGCAGTTTCAGAGAAGATTTTTGAATACAGTTTCCAAACTTAAGGGGCCTATGTTAATCTACCTTCCCTGCTGGCAGCTATTTAACATAAACTTTGATGAAGGCCATATCAAAATTCTACTGAAATTGTTCAAGCAGTTTCAGAGGAGAAGATCTTTTTATGCATTTCCCACTGGGTCCAATGTTAAACTAAAGGTAAGTTTTGCTACTGGTGGCCATGTCGGAAGAAGGATCAGCACCAAAGTAACAAGCTTGGTCAAAATCTCACAAGTTTCATTTATGCAATGTTTAAAATGAATCCATTCAATGGTTTTCCATGATATTTTTGTATGCATTTCCCCTTAGGGTCCAATTCATTGCTGGCAGCCATGTTGGATGATGAATCAGAACTGAAGTAACAACACTTGGTCAGCTTCTCATAAGCAAAGTTGGGATTAAATCTATTAAGCAGTTCTAAAGAAGAAGATCTTTTGTTAAATTGAGTTCACAGCTGGTGACACTTAGTCAGCACCTGACAGGCATCATTCATGTCATGTTTGATTTAAATCCATTCAGCAGTTCTCTAGCAGATCTTTGTGTGCATTTCCCATAGGGTCCAATGCTGTCGGTCATGTAAGATTACAGATTGGCACCTAAGTAATAACACCTCATAAACATCATTCATGCTTACTTTGGTTCAAATCCATTCAGTGGTTCTAAAATAGAAGTTCTTTGTATGCATTTTTCCATAGGGTCCAATGTTAAAATTATGATCCCCGCTGGCAGCCATGTTGGATGATGGATCGGCACCAAAGTAACAACACTTGGTCAGCACCTCATAAGCATCATTCATGCCCAGTTTGGTTCAAATCCATACAGTGGTTCTCAAGAAGAAGTTCTTTGTATGAATTTTCCCATTAGGTCAAATGGTAAACTAAGTTCCACGCTGGCGGCCATCTTGGAAGTGGTCGGAAAACTTGAATGTGTTCAATAAAATATAGTCCTTAACATGCTGAACATTTTTGCAATTTAAACTCGACCTCTATCTCAAAGCATTTAAGAAATATAGGACAAAAAGTAAAAAATCACGAAAAATTTGACCAATAAAGGGCAACAACTCATATATAGGTACTTGGATTTTCTTTAAAATATCCATGTGGGTAGATCTTAACATGCTGAACATTTTTGCAATTTAAACTTAACCTCTATCTGTTATAGTTTTTTAATAAAAATAAAAAACATCAAAATTTTGAAAATTTTACCGAAAAAGGGCCATAACTCTTAGACAGATCATCGGATTTTCTTCAAAATTTAAGTATGGGTAGATCTTCTCATGCTGATCATTTCTACCCTGTCAGATTTTTGATATCTGTAACGATTTTTGAGTTATTTGCCAAAAACTATAATTTACCCCAATATTCTATTTTTAGTAATGGCAGCCATGCTGTTTGACCTAAGACGTACAAAATAAGAAATTTGAAACTAGATACCCTAGTAAGTTTGGTTCCATTTGACCCAGTGGTTCAGAGGAGAAGATTTTTGAAAGTGAGCTAACGATGGAAGGACAACGGACGCCAATTGATGGCAATAGCTCACCCTGGCATAGCCAGGTGAGCTAAAAAGCAAAAAAACAGAACAGTTCATTTATATACTTAGCATATTCCTATGTCTTGGATGAAATCCAAATTTTAGCTCTATACAAAGTGACAAAATTCATTCAGAACTTAACACTGTCAAATTTTTTTGTACCTGTGATTTAAAAGATTCTTCCTCTTGTGATTCTCTTATTTTCTTTTTTGTCCGTGATCTCTCTAAAGGAGTTAAACATCGTGGATCTAATATATTTTCATCTGACATATCATGTTGTTCGATTTCCCTCATAGACATGTCTCTGTCAAAAACAAAATGAAAATAATATGATTGATAAACTAGAAAAGTCTTTGATACTACCGAGATTTGCAAAAAGTATTCATCGCTGTAATATTTTACAGTGCATTTCATGTAATATTGTGCCTTTTTCAAACAAAAAATATTGTTCAGCCAGTTCTTATTTGATTTTAACAAAATTTTCATTGTTAAACACACGATGGTGTCAGGTTTATTTGTCTATTTGGAAATAATTTTGGATAAGATTTTTGAAGAGATCTGATGACTTAAACAGGTAATAAAAACTTGGCGTCATAATTTTACTTGGATAAATAGGGAGTTTCCGTTCAAAAAATTAAGGTTTGTATTTATATTATTGATTCTTTAAAACAGTAACACAGAAAATTATGTGAAAATATACTATTACTATAAAATATGTGCAATTCTGCTATTAACAGAGAAAAATTTGTTGTGAAATCGGATAAGAATTGACTTGATAATATTCTTTTGAAAAAGTCCTGATTTTATATGAAATTCAATGTAAAAATATTACAGTGATGAATACATTTTGCATATGTATGATAAATGGAGGATAGATATATATAAAACTAAATTTTTCATTCTTATGATAATTTTATGTAGCTCCTAATGTGAAATACTGTACAGTTTTTAAATTCTTACTGATGATGCATTTTATTTTTGAAATTGGGATGAAGCAATAGTCTTGTTTCTTAATTTTGAAATTCTTTGAACTTTCTCCACTTTGATTCTAAAATGCAAAATAACTTACAACATGAACATCTCCGTGTATCATCCGCACACAGGATATAGGTACCAGGACTGGTTTTCATTTAAATTTCAAAGAAATCTACCATTACTGAATGGGGGTACCAGTGTAAACCAGTGCATAGCTATTTAGTAGCTATAAACTGGATCCACGTACATTACTGGTAACTAATTTACATTTACGTTTTTACAGCATTGACAACAAATTATTCATGAAACACATTAGTATATCCTAAATATTTTTTAAGGGTTCAAGATGAGGCATGACAGCACTTGACATGTGTCTTTTTCAAGTGATATACTGGTTTTCTTGTTTCATTCTTGATGAATCCTCCTAAAACAATTTGGGACTTTTCCACTTTTTTATATATGTTTTAGATTTTATTATTATTTTATTTTTAATTTGTTGTTCCTGATGTACGATAGCTACACAAATCTACTGATTCTGTTTATTCTAAATGACATTCAGCTGCTTCACAACATATATTTTTCATATATTCTTCAGTGTTGTGCCATGATTTAATGGCAAAGTAAATTTTTTCTGTGCACTTCATATAAAATCACATCCATTTCAAAATTATTGAAAAGTCATTTTTTAATAATTTTCTATAATGTTTGTTTCAAAAGATTACTTATGATATAAAATTTAATTGTTTACTTCAATACTTGTTCAAAGTTTTATCGTTTTTAAAGTCTATTCTTTCACGATTTAATAAAAAAAGAAATATTTTACAATTTCATTTTAGTTACAATTTAAATAAATCAAGAGGAAAGTATTTTTACTTAAAGTTTTAATTCTGAGAAAATAAGGATGTTCAAAGAAAAAGATAAGCCGAAATAAACAAATTTCATAAAAAAATTTAAGAAACAACTTCAATTTTTTTTTTAAATGCACAGTAAAAACTGATGTTGCTTTCAAATTATAGCACAACACTTTAAATGTATTCTTAAGGTCCATAAAATCCTTACTTTAACAAGCCTGGTATTGAGGAGCCTGTGAACTGACAAACAATTGGCTGGGAGTTGAACTGTGATATAGTTAACTGTATCTTCATTATGGCTGTCTGGAACTCAAATGGTGCAAAGGTAACGGCCACATCAGCTTCACCTTGGGCTGGGATAATACCTGTAAATATAGGAAAGAAACATGAAGGCGTTACACAAAATATTAGCTGTCCATCAAAATTTCTTTCATAGTTTTTAAATATTTTGGAACACTGAAGTTGTTCTCATTTATTGCAAAGGTTGCTGAAAGCAAGCAGCGGGCATTCTCCTCACTAAAAAGTTTATATAGGAGTGTGATGTCTTAGAAATGACTTTTGTCTGCATGGCCGAATCTAGTTCAGATCAAGTTTTAAATTCACTATATAAAAAGTGAAGTATTTCTGAAGCATTGCTCTAAAATTCGACCAAAATTGGTCTATGTCACCAAAATGCTGAAAATAAGGTTCTGTAAAAAATGTAACACTTGAGTGATCACAAAAACATGTTTGAAGTGTAGAGGTGTTCAGTAGAACAGATAATTGGGAAATTCACAATAAATTATTGATTTGCTTTCCTTAGCAAAATGGTATTTCCAGATGTGGAAACTGTATTAGGACTTTTTTGTCTTTAGACATGTTTGAATTAGTGGCTTGATATCATTTGTGTTTTTCTGAAAACCGTACAAATGGTCATTTTCGTGAGGACTTCATTTTCGCTTTATTCTTGGTTATTCTGATGTCGCAAAAATTGCATACGGTGAAATATAATATATATGAGACTTAATACAGTAAATGATAAGGAATCACAAATATTTCAGTCCCACAAAAATAAAATGGTGAAATTTTGAAGAAAATGGTGAAATTTGTGGCCCGCGAAAATAACCACTTATACGGTAATGATTTATTCAAAGTGTGAACTTGCTCGTACATTGATAGAAATGGCTGTAAGTGTAATAACTAGTTAATTTTGTAAAAAACAAACTTACCATTCAAAGGACTGACTGTAAATGAAGGATGTGGTTGTATGTATGCCAAGTTGAATTCAAAATCTACTGGAGCATCACATCGTAACGGAAATGTCTGTGTCATTCTGTGTCCTACTGGAACATTGGGAAATGTAAAATTGGTTGGAAATTCCTTTGTACTCATTACAGGGTAGGCATGTATAGGGATAACCAGGTTTTGTTCACCCTACAAAATATAAATTTTTTTAGTTAAAGGACTTGTAAACAGAACTATCCCTGAGCATCAATTTTCAAAGTTGAAAATTCATACCTAAAGTCTGATCTCCATTATTGATTGACTTTCCTCTAAGCTTTGTGTGATCACACAAAAAGGGTGTAATTCAATCATTTTCTATCTGTAATACTTATTATATTTTTTCGTTTCTGTAATATGCTTGATTTGAAGTAATGGTAACTGATGTTGATAGCAGCATCTGTATTTGTTAAGTTAGAACAGAGATGGCTCCTTGAAGCAACTATATTTCTTATTCTTTTCATGAGTTATCTACCTTTGTATGATGAACAGACAACCTTGACAACAAAAGAAAGTAAGTCAGGGTTTGACACTAAATTTATCATTTGGTACATGAAGCTGGTCCCAAATAAAAACAGTTTTTGTGAAATTTACATAGTTTTGCTAGTCCAAAATTAAGGAAAACTTTTGACTACCAATTTTTATAATTTATTAGTCCTTCCTCAAATTAACTAGCCTGCCAATGGAAGACTAGTATAAGGGTAAACCCAGCTTTGCTAGTGACAGCACAACTTCAAAGAAAAGAAAATATCTCAATTCAAATTTCATTTTTATCTATTGCAGATTAACACCTTCAAATCATAAAATCACAGTCTTAGTAATAAATGAAATGGCAACCACAAAATGATTATGGAAAAGTGTACAAAAAACTGTTTAATGATAGTCTAAAACAGAAATTGCTTAAAATCATCATAAATATGGAAAAGAAAGCAAACTGGGTAAATGTAAAGGATACAACATCCCATCTCCAGGTTAAAAATTTATTAAGACTTACTGGACAATTGATCCTGATACAATCATAGTAATATCGCCATTCATCTGGGGTGAACTCTATAGTACATTCTATTGTCAAACCAGGAACTAATCTTTCCTAAAAGCAGAACAATTATACATTTTAACATTATATAAATAAAAGACTGACGGTTTCATTTGTAGAGGTGTATGTATTTAAATACTAGTACATGTACCATTATATAAAGTGTTTCATGTGTCTTGTCTTCTCCTTTTTTTCTGGATTTTGATATTTTTAATCTTCTTGTGCTTTGTTGCTTCCGTATTATACTGTCATTGTTTTCCGACCCCTCACAATCTGATACATATTGATAACAGAAATGTAAGAAGTCTCAATCAACAGCTGTTACTTATTAAATTCACAAAATATGCTTTTCAATTCTTATTCTATTCAAAGCAGAAGTTTGTTAAACTTCAAAAAAATTTCTTAAAACTTTCATCACCCCGTTCATATTTTTTACAATCCAATGGATCTGCTATTACCTTTGTCACTGTTCCATTCCAATTCCTCAGTTTGTTTAACAATTGCATCTATCTACCTAAAAAAGGGATTCAATTGATTTTTCAGGCACCAAGAGCAACTCATTTAAATATTCAGCTACTCAGATGTGACCATAAGTCTGAGCTGAAGATTTCAATGACCAGCTTGAAAAATTGATTAAATGTTTTTAAAATAGATAGGAGCAATTGTTTAAACTGATTGAGGAATAGGAAATGAACAATGAAGAAGGTCATTGTAGATCAACTATAAATAATATTACACTTACATTTTTCTTATATTTGATGTAGAAATACTTTGTCTGTGGGGGTATTATATGCATTCTGATCACATCGGTTGATGCATTGACTATACTCAACTTCTGTACATGTTTTTTGTCTGCTTCAAATCCACCAAAATGCACCACAGATGGTTTGGCCAAAACCATAGCATTTTGACCAACTTTAGAATATATTTCTGAAATCATAAAAGTTCAAACAGTAAATGTAAGTTCATTTCAGCAGTTACCTTGCAATTTCAAACCAATGTCATGAATAAATAACTGAGAAAATGTGTTTTTTTCTAAACTCAAGCTAGACCTTGGTAAATCTGAAAATTTCCACTCATTTATTATTTTTTTAAAATATTTACAGTATTTACTAACATATTGTGTATAAAGATATTCATACTTGTATTTACTGCTGTTTTCTGTTTTTGGTTTACCAAAGATATCATTCAGCCTGTTCAAGAATCAATTTGGATGTAAAAATAAAATCTTAGTCAAATTGTACATGTTGTATTTGAAATAAAATTATGTTTAATGCAAAATTCTGTAGTATAAAGACATGTAAATGTCAACATGATCTATGAAAATAAATTTTTATAGTCTGAACTGAAATATGAGGGTTGTCTGTAAAGTTAGTGGACAATCTGAATAAAAATGGCTAAATTAAACGATAATGAATATGAAACTTATATTTTCAGTTACAATGTGTTTTACTGCATATGTATGCAAAATATCATCGCAATCAAAGCACATTTGATTATTATTATGTCAATACAAAACAAACTAATATTATGCACCTGGAGCACAAACTCGTAAAATGTTGACGTTGTCTGGCATACTATTTGTGCAGTTAACATTGAATGAAGAATTTGCAATTCAACAAATTTGGAACTGCTGCAGTTTCCAGGTTTTAAATTAGTAAGGAATTTGATTTAATTCCTTGTACATAGATTTTTTAATTGGAAAACCGAATGCCAACTTCATTTACTGATAGTTGGCGATCAAAGTCAGTAACATCATGAATTTGCAGTTTTGCGATTTAGAAAAAATTGCGTTTTACATATCTATCTTAAACTGGCCCTAGTGTCCAAAAATATTTTTTACCACTTGATTATTAATGAAAACACATGTAACCATGTTTTTTAAAAACAATCCAAATATTAAGCAATCTCACGATTTTAAATAAGAGATTATTCTGTCGTCACAAAGCAATATAAATAATAAAAAGTCAGATCAGTAAAAGATAAACATAGAAATGAATGATAAAAGTAGCTTTGTAAACGATGATACTTAAGTAATTTGACTCCCTGCCCTTTTTCAATATCTGTGCCTTGACGCCCTGTCGTAAATTAACTGGAACTTGTAAAATCATCAAAAATTGAAGTATGATGTTCATTTCCTTTGTTAGTTTATTCTATTTGTTCAAAATAATACTTTAATTATGCCTGTCATACTAATTAAAGGATTAGTTATTTACAATTTTACACAATATATATGAAGCTTGTCAGTGTACAAAAGGTTGGCAAATGTTAGATATGCCAAAATCGCCCCCAAAATCTAGCCTTTTCAGTGATTTTCCAAATTTATGCTATGTTTGGTCACCTTATTTGAGAAAATCTGTTGAATTAATACCTAAAAACCAATTGATTACATTAAAGCAGACAGTATAGAGTTCAAAAACCATCAGATCTTTATTCAGCTTTTCTTCAAAGTTTGGGCCAAAAAGTGGCCTTTACTGAACCTACTCCTTTAGTAAAAATAGACAGAGCAATTGGAATATTTCTTTAGCTCATTAGGTAGCAAGGCTGGCTATGAAGCAAAATGTCCAGGGTTAGATCCCCGAACGAGGAGGCATGGTAGTAAAAATAATTATTTTCAATCATTGATAATGCTCTCCAGTCACAGGAGCAAACAGCCTGTTTTTGGGGTTACCATTTACGAATGAAGTGTGAGATTTGTAACGATCATTTGGTTTAAAGCTGTGGATTGATATCATTGTGTAAATGTGTTAAAGGCTTAAGGTAGATAGACACTGTTTGGCTGCGCAATTCAATCGCGCATTAGAAAAATTAAGAGTCAAATACGGGTTAGATTTGATTATTGGGCCGGAACAGTAAATTGACGGCTTTTCCTTTGTGACGTCATAATTGAATGACAGATGTGAAATGTCATATTTCGTTTACTTTGCCGCGAATCAACTCCCTTTTCCAGTAAATAATGTTGAATCCGGAAACTTTGTAAAATATCTCCGTTAAAAGCATGGTGACATATACATATTTTTATTGTAACCGATAAATTACTTCAGAAACTATCTGTTCACAAATTTGCATCAAAATCTCATGGATAAAAAGTTCATTTCTATTAAGCTAAAAATTGCCTTTCCATATTTTCTCCGTGCATTCTATGTAAATTTAGGTGTTAAATGAGCAAACTTTGAAATCAATTCTAGAAAAAGCAAGCATGGTGACCCATACTTTTTATTACAGATTTTGGGTAAGTGGGATTGGTTCTTTAACAGATTGGGGATAAGCCAAATTGGGATAGTATATCCCAATTGGGGTAGTATATCCCAATTGGGATATTTGGTCAGTTTTTTATGGATTATTTCTTAACATTTCAATGGCGCGTAATGAAACAAAAAACTTGAGAAACTTTATGGTTTAAGTCATCAAATGATATATCATTATCTTCTCGTTGATGCTGCATTTCATCAGCAGAGACATTTCAAGAACGTAAAATCAGACATTTTATTCTTTCAAAATTAAAAATCATCACGATTGTATAAACTGGTTAAATGTTCAAGGTATGAGACGCGAGACATCTGTGAGAATACAAATTAGTTGAACTGAAGTGTAGTTTGTAAAAAATATGCAAAGATGTTGAAGTTTTTAACATCACTGCTTCACACAACATTCATAGCGCAGTGATTTTTCTAGCGCTCCTCACTTTCGTATTTTACGCAACAGTTTTCAAAATGACGAAAGTTTTCTGAACCACTTTCGTCACTTAAAATTTTTCATTGTAAACTTTTTCTCCTTAAAATATTAAGATATTATATTCAGTGTCATATTTATGACAAGTTTACAACCCCAAGCCAATAATTAATTACAAAGGTGATGTTGTTACAGGTAAATTGCTAATCCAATAATTATACAGGTAATTAACCATACAGTACATGTAGTTGTCAAATCACCAATCAGGTACAATCATTAAATATTATTTAATTACCAGGAAGCCATGAAATGATAATATTTCAAGTTATCAGTTTTAATTTCAACAGAATAGGTATTTTGCCAGTCCTACTTTCGTTTCTATCCACAACATTCCGATTGCGCATGTGCATACATAAACGGCTTACATGATACAAATAAATTACTCCCAATAAGACCAATGTTTTTTAAGCTTGTCTCAGTCCCAATTTAAATTAAATTAATTTCCAACAAATTCTGTTGCTTTATGCAGCCTTTCCAATTTTATTTTGATTGAAATACTAGTACATAGTCGTTTCCGACTTTGTTCAAAATTACAACTTCTTTGTGATTTCCTCTCAACTTGCATTTTGCCATTGAAGAGAATTCAAACTAAATTTTGACGTAAAACATAACCTCTGATGATAAACATGAAATTTTATTACAAAGAATTGCTTGCATAAGCTCAACACCAAAGCAGGAGACTGTAAATCATATGTTGCTATGATACATAGCATATGACAAGAGCATCAAGGAAAAGGGGGAGGGGATAATTGTATTTGTTTTCACCTGTAAAAAATTACTACAATTGGATTTATATTCCCAATTAATTTCATTATCAAAAGTTGATGTTCAAATAAAAACTAATTATTAGAAGGAGCTCAAAGATCTCAAAAGTTACATGATCTGAAATGTTCCTATAATATATATATATATATATCTTTTGTACTATTTTAGCCTTTATCTTTAAAACAAAGAGCTTTGAAGAATAACTGTCGCGCTCCGCAAAAGTGACTAAAGCTTTCAAAATCCTAGAATAAACCCTGATAGCTTGTTTTAATATATGGTCAACGGGAGAAAACTCTAGAAGAAACCAAAAGTTATTTAAACTTGACCTTTTTTTCCCTACTTCATTTCTTTGCTAATCAAAAACTATCTTCCTCAAACTACCACGATTTGTTTAATTCCAATGCCGATAGTTTTCTTTGAGAGAAGCGGTAAAGAACGGTTATAACTTCCTATAAACTTAAGTTAACTAAAAATCAAAGTCACTGATTTTTTTTATCATAAATCGATCTGCAGAAAATTTGCAGCATCTTTTTGACAACAGAAGTATATTCCCTGAAAGCTCTAACCCTATAAATTTATAATTTTCATGTATGATGATGCTACATTAAACTCCTGAAATATAATTTAGAAATTACTAGTCATATATCCCAATTGGGATATAACGATATATCCCAATACATGGATTGCATATCTTTTCCATTCCGGATTTGACTCTTCATTTCGACGAGGTCATCTGGGGTCAACCGGAGGAAAAATGACGTAATCCAATGTTGGAGCAAGGGACAGATATTTTCTACCAATGAATCTTACGTTGTTATTCAACATATAGGTAAAACATCGTTTTCAACTGACAATGAAATCCACAAGGAACATTTCCAACCCACAAAAAACGAAACTTGAATGGAAATGAAGAAATTACTATCTTCGTCTATCAGCGTCTTGGAACCAGTTTTGTACCAGATTACTCCTTGTTTAGCTAAAATAATGAGTGATCCCGCAAATGCGCAATTGGTGTATTGGGATATACTATCCCAATTATGCTTATCTTCAACCTGTTTTAATAATTGTGCCGAAGTACAACAAAATCTCATGGATATGAATATAAGTGTCTATCTACCTTAAATTATGAAAATTAATGAAGATAAAAAAGATATGTATTGCATACTTGTTTCAAGCAAATGGTTTGGGACAGTTTTTGAACGTTTTGGTTCAACCAACTGCATAGTGTCAATAAGCAAGCCATCTGAGCTGCCATTGCCGAAACCCAAAGGGCCGGTTACAGCCCTTGTCATTGAGCTCACTGACGGCATTTCTATAGTTTTTATGAAGTCCTCATCTGCAAAATGTCACATTTTGTATGAGTCTAGTTGTTTCTACTGGCGTCCGCCATATTGTTGATTTGTAATTTGGTTTATGAAATTTCATACAAAATAGTGCAAATTTTATTTTAAAATAATTTCAATATTTACAGAATTCATGATATTAGAGTAATTTATGCAGTATAAAATAAAGTATTGAAATTGTTTTATGTTTAATATGAATATTTATTACTTGTTCACTAAAATAGATAAAATATGAACTATTTGCGTTTCTAAGGAGATTAATTCGCCAAACCGGAAATTGGAATTGAGTTATCTTTCTGGTCTCTTCTGGTATCTTACTGGTCTCTTCCTTTGATCGTTTCGGACTTTTATTGTCACTTTCATTTTCTTGAATGGCGGGGTTTTTGCTGACCACAACATGATGTCAAAATACTGGTTTTAACAATCATTTATCATTTAACAGTCACTGAGAGTCATTTACAGCATTTATGCAACTAGTCTAATGTAAAACATAGGTATGACATTGCCCTGAAACAATAGCAGTTTAAGTGAAATGCCTTGACTTGCTTAATATACTGTTAGCAGACGACTTATTGTCCTTTTCAAACTGCATTAAAATACATTTATTTTACAAAGTTTAAATGAAAAGAATCAGAAATGCACAGCAGCAAACAAAATCAAGTGAAGAGGTTAATACCAATAAAAAAACTTAGAAAACGTGGCCTGAATTTGGTTAGAAATGGAATGTACTTTCTTCTTTATTTGCTTCCCTGGCACTGATTTCAAGTTATGTCATCACTTTCAGTTTCTTAGTGTTCTATATTTAGATAATTGTCAACCAAGACAAAATAGACACAGAGATGAGAATTAAACAGGTAACATGAAAAGGTTTTGTTTTCAATCAAAAAGTGCATGCACATTTTTTGAGTACGAAAAATATGACTTGTGAAAAAGGCAGATTTTGTACCAAATCCCGCTTCCAAAGTGACTGGTCCAGAAGTTAACTATTTTTGTAAATAGGCCAAAGTAAAATGGTCACTGTTAATAGGGGTGCAGTTAGGACTTGCATTTTTTTTGTAGAACAACGCACACTAGGTAAATGAAATCATTTGTTTTGTTTGCAGTTGGTTTGTAATATTTAAATTTTTACTGTTTTTTTTATAGTTAAATGTCTGAGTTCAACCAATTCACATACATTTCGGTATCAAATAGTTGCAACCAATAGTACTGTGACGTCATTTTTCTTAGGGGGTGCAGTTTGAGCATCCGAGGATAACAATTATTTTACATGTCTTTTGACCCTTGTAATGTTGCTATGCAAGAACTGAATAAAAGTTGCTGTGGTCTATCCTTTTTGTTATCTTTTGTATTTTTAAACTTTAAATGTAAATTAATGATATCAATTAGTGCTCCAATATAAAAAATTAAGTCCCTATTTACGGAGGTAGATTTCACATCAGTACAAACAAAACTTTTAAACAATCTAATTTTCTAGAAAACGTAATATAATGGAATAATTATATAAAGTATAATTATGAATGTATAGCTATGTAGTTCCAGCCTTAAAACTTTGATAATATTTCTTACTTTTGCTATGGTCATGTGTAAAATCACAACATTGTATGTAGCCATCTTGTTGTGTTTGTTAAGATGAACCTGAGCCAGGATTGGCCATTTTCAATAATTTTTTCTGCTCAATTGAACAGCATAAATACATGTAGAAGCCATTCCAGTCATTTGAGTTCTCAGAATGTACAAAGTGAAAAATTAAATATCATATGCTGTAATACATGTAACAGTGTCTCAATTCTACTTCTAACATTCACTCCTGAATACATACCCTAGGGTTATTAATCCACAACCAAAATGCCCTGTTGAATCATATAAAATGAAAGAATAAAGTGAACTTTCAAATTTATTCCTTGGGAGTAGAATGGGCATGATCTTGAAGATATACACCAGGAATGAATGTACGCTTACACCATTACATTGTGACACCATAACAGTCGCATTAAAAATAATGCATTAAGCTTTTTGAAAGTGCTTACATGGAAAATTATTGTTTTCCAGTCGTTCCGTCCCCAAGTAGTTCCGTCCCCAGTCGTTCCGTCCCCAGTAGTTCCGGCCTCAAGTAGATCCAGCCCCAATTTGAAAGTAATTCCGGCCCCATATATTAATTTGATTATTTAAACCAACAAGTTGCATGACTGTTTGTATATACTAAAAAATTAATTTAATCAATCAGTTAATTAATTAGACTGATTAGCTCATACTAGTATATGAAGAAGCCAATTAAAAACAGATGTTTTCTTAAACAAGGGTGATTAAAGGACATTAAAATGATCGAAAAAATAATTGACTTATTAATGAGTTAATTAAATCTTTAGTTACTATGATGTTTCTCCTGAATACAAAATTTCTTTAAAGATGAAGTTGTATTATTTCAAGTTCAAATTGTCTTAACTTTAGTCTACCCGTGAAGTAGGTACCCGTACTACTAACTGGAGATGCGGTAAAAATGTAGGCCAAATGACGTTAACGGTAATGTGATAGGCCTTGCAATAGGACTGAAAATTTGCATACAAATATATGATGTGTTATAATATTGGCCTTTACATTCCATCTCTGCCTGTTATCCAATATCCATTGAGATTTATATCAATTATGCCTTCACAAAAAATTATCAACTCATTTGTTTATGACAATAAAATTTATGCCATCACCATAAACTTGCCTGATATTTCTACAAAAATAGGTTTTGCTAAATCACGATATGTTTTTTTCGCAAAATACGATAAAGGTACAAAATTAAAATAACTTCACGAATCATGCTAATATATTTATGATGAATAACTGAAATTTTTTTACCCATATGACGTGTAACGATAGTTGAAAGGAGCATTTTTAACAAAGGGCATTCATACCCTCATAATGGGAAAAATATATCGGGGACGGATTGACTTTGGGGCCGGAACGACTGAGGCCGGAACAACTTGGGGACGGAACGACTTGATACCAAATTATTGAGAAAGGGCATTTTAGTAATACTTAATGTTAGCTTGTTTAAATCAAATTTTTTTCTGGATTTTAGGGTCAAAAAGAGCCTGCTGAGTTTCCACCTTAGCAGATAAGGCCACACCAAATTAATTAGAAGTTCTTTGGAAATCCCACTCCTAAATTAGCAAAATCAAAATTTAAAATTAAAAATTATTTTCCCGCTCCTAAATTTCCAAAATCAACAAAAAGTTTTCACAAATTTGATTCGGAAATTATAAAAATCGAATCTGTGTCATTTATGCGCTTGATATAAGGGAAAATGCAATGTAGTTAAACGTTATTCTTATTCACAAATGTATTCAGATAGCATGTCCAAAGAAAAATGATGTGGGAACGGAGTAAAAACAGTCAACTGCCTTTCATGAATAGTCGTGAGGTGTCAAACTTAAATTATTCAAGCCCTCCTGTCTAAATCTCTCTGCAAACGCTTGAATGGTATTCAAAAGCTTGTAACGGCTTGGTTACGGTGTGACATTTCCATTGTTTTCAACACTCGTTGAATTTCGTGTTTTGCACCGACATTGTATTCAATTTTTTATGCCCCCGTGAAACGGAAGTTTCGGGGGGGCATATAGTTTTTGGTCTGTCTGTCTGTTTGTTTGTCTGTTTGTCTGTTTGTCCACAAAAAACTTTAACATTGGGTATATCTTTTGAATGGTAAATGATAGGGCTGTCATATTTTGCATGTGTATTCCTTGTGGCAAGACCTTTCAAACGATACCAAAATTTTGGACCTCGTGACCTTGACCTTGACATGTGATGGACTTTTTGAAAAAAATAATAAACTTTAACATTGGGCATATCTTTTGAATGGTAAGTGATATGACTTTCATATTTTGCATGTGCATTCCTTGTGGCAAGAACCAGAATAGTTGACCTCGTGACCTTGACTTTGGCCTGTGAACAACTGCATAAAAACTTTAACATTGAGCATATCTTTTGAATGGTAGGTGATAGTTCTTTCATACTTTGCATGTGTATTCCTCGTGGAGAGACCTTTCAGTTGGTACCAGAATATTTGACCTTGTGACCTTGACCTTGGCATGTGAATGTCAGGTAAAATTTCACCAAAAAAATGAAATTATATTTTGTTTTATTTTATATTTATATAGAAATTAAACTCATTTATGATGAAATGTTTCTTGATATCTATAGAAATTTTTTTTGTAAAGAAGATTTTTTAAAATCATTCAGCATATTTTCTTCATTTATTCACTTTCGTTTTACATGTATTTATATATGTATTATATATATCAAGGATGAAGGATGTTACTAAAAATATCTATTATTTCATTTCTTCTCTTCTGGGTATACTTCCACTTTTGGGGAACCAGTATTGATGATCCCTGTTGTAATCAAAGTACTTATAACACTGATAAACAGAGCACAATGAGTTGGCTATAAATGTTCCAAAAGGGGGGGGGGGTGAAAATTGTTTTCTTAATAATGCTTGGATAATGATTGGAAGGGTTCATTTGGGTGGCTTCTGTGTTTGCATCCATTTGCAATCATCATTTGATGTGATTAAACTTTTCTATTGATACCAGAATTTATTTCTACAAATTATTTTGTCAGAATTCGAAGGACATTCATTGTTCAAAGATGCTAAATGTTTCTTCTTTACTTCTACCTGGGGGCATAAATGTTTCACAAAACACATCTTGTTTGCTTCTGGTGTTGCCACTGTCCTTGGATTGTTCGCTTTTGGATTGACGGTTCGGTTCTCACTTACTTTACATTCAAGTTTACGTCCAAGTTCAGATCTATGTAACTGTACATGGTACAATTATCTAACCTCGCATGTACATGCATCTTTGGGGGAAGGTCCGCATCCAGGCAAAATAAGGTCGCTTTCACCTATATTTTTCGCATGATTGACTTACATTCAAGTTTACGTCCCGAGTTCAGATCTAAGTAACTGTACATGGTAGAATCATCTAACCTTGCATGTGCATGCATCTTTGGCGGAAGGTCAGCATCGAGGCAAAATAAGGTCACTTTGACCTATATTCTCCGCATGATCGACTTACATTCAAGTTTACGTCCAAGTTAAAATCTAAGTAACTGTACATGGTACAATCATCTAACCTTGCATGTGCATGCATTTTTGACAGTAGGTCAGCATCTAGGCAAAATTAGGATACTTTGACCTATATTTTCGGGATGGTTGACTTACATTCAAGTTTATATCCAAGTTCAGATCTAAGTAACTGTAAATTATAGGATCATTTAACCTTGCATATGCATGAATCTTTGGTGGTAGGACAGCATCCAGGCATAATTAGGTGACTTTGACCTATATTTTCTTCATGATTGACTTAAATTCAAGTTTACATCTGAGTTCAGATCTAATTAAATGTAAATGGTGCAATCATGTAACCTTGCATGTGCTTGCATCTTTGACAGTAGGTCAGCATCGAGGCAAAATAATGTCACTTTGACATATTTTTCCGCATGAGTGACTTGCATTCAAGTTAACTTCCTAGTTCAGATCTAAGACTAAGTAACTGTAAATGGTACAATCATTTGTGCATGCATCATGGGGGGTAGGTCAGCATCCAGGCAAAATTAGATCACTTTGACCTATTTTTAGTTCGCCTCAAGGAAGTTGAGGGGGACTATTGGAGTACCCCCGGTGTCCGCGTCTACGTCTACGTCTGCGTCCGCATTTGGGCATATATCTCTGCAACTATGCATGGTAGGGTCATCAAACTTTGTATGCAGGTGCATCTTGGGCTATCTCACAGCCTCTTAAAAAAATTGGGACTCTCTGACCTATATTTTCCACTTGAACGACTTACATTCAAGTTTACGTCTGAGTTCAGATCTCAGTCACTATGCATGGTAGGATCATGTAACCTTGCATATGCATGCATCTCTGATGGTAGGTCAGCATCCAGGCAAAATTAGGTCACTTTGACCTATATTTTACGCTTGATAGATTTACATTCAAGTTTTCAGACGAGTTCAGATCTCAGTCACTATACATGGTAGGATCATGTAACCTTCCATATGCATGCAACTCTGATGGTGTATCAGATCTCAGTCACTATACATGGTAGGATCATGTAACCTTCCATATGCATGCAACTCTGATGGTGTATCAGCATCCAGGCAAAATTAGGTCACTTTGACCTATACTTTACGCTTGATTAATTTAAATTCAAGTTTTCGGACGAGTTCAGATCTTAGTCACTATACATGGTAGGATCATGGAACCTTGCATATGCATGCAACTCTGATGGTGAATCATCATCCAGGCAAAATTTGGTCACTTTGACCTATATTTTACGCTTGATTGATTTACATTCAAGTTTTCTGAAGAGTTCAGATCTCAGTCACTACACATGGTAGGATCATGTAACCTTGCATATGCATGCATCTCTCTTGGTTGTACATCATCCAGGCAAAATTAGGACACCTTGACCTATATTTTATGCTTGATTGATTTACATTCAAGTTTTAGGAAGTGTTCAGATATTAGTCACTATACATGGTACGATCATGTAACCTGGCATATGCATATAACTCTGATGGTAGATCAGCATCCAGACAAAATTAGGTCACTTTGACCTATCTTTTCCGCTTGATTGATTTACATCCAAGTTTTCGGACGAGTTCAGATATCAGTCACTTCACATGGTAGGATCATGTAACCTTGCATATGCATCCATCTCAGGTGATAGATCAGCATCCAACATTGACCTAC
>MJUU01056145.1:130173-151951 GCA_002080025.1 Modiolus philippinarum
CATCTACTCCTCTGAAAGCACTGAAGCAAATTCAACCAAACTTTACAGGAATGATGAATGGAAGGTCCTTTACAAAGATTGCTCATTTCGTTCTGATCCAATAAAAAACATGGCCGCCAACAAGGAACTTAAGTTTAACATTGGACCCTATGGGAAAAATCACATTTTCATCTTTTCCTTTGAAACTGCAGAAGTAAATTCAACCAAACTTTACAGGAAGGATGAATAGAAGGTCCTTAACAAAAATTGCTCATTTCTTTACAATCCATTAGAAAACATGGCCGCCAGCACGGAACATAGTTTATCATTGGACCCTATGGGAAAATCACATTTTCATCTACTCTTCTGAAACCACTGAAGCAAATTCAACCTAACTTTACAGGAATGATGACTGAAGGTACTTTACAAAAATTGCACATTTCATTTCAATCTGACAAAAAACATTGCCTCAAGTGCAGAACATAGTTAAACATTGGAGCCCAGTATGTTTCATCATCTTCTCTCAAAACAATTAAATCAAATTAAACTAAATGTATAGAAGGTCCTTTGCAAAAATTACTCATTTCAATAGGATCAGACAAAACACACGGGTGCTAATTGAGAACATACCTATACACCCTACCCCATTGGTAAAAAACATGATCATTTTTGGTCATGCATGACATAGAAGCGTTTTGTCAGGTGAGCAATACAGGCTCAGTCTCTGAGCCTCTAGTTTTTAATTTTTAGTCTGATTTTGATGCAATTTTTTCCAAAGGATTCCTTATGAAAAATTATCATAGCGCTCTACTGTTAGATTTTTTGATAACTTGTTTCCTTACCTAGCTATGAGGGGCCAAAGGGTTCCAAAATCGTTAATTTACAGATAACCTAAAATTTTTATTTTTCATCGGATATCGATGGGATTTTTTTCTTTGGATTCCTCTTGATGTAAGCTTTCAGTAGAATGTCAACGGATTTGGCGTAGCTCTTACCGTTTCCGAGCTATGAGGGGCCGAAGGGGGCCAAAATCATAAATTTACAGATAGCCCAAAATTTTTATTTTTCATTGGATTTCGATGGGATTTTTTTCTTTGGATTCCTCTTGATGTAAGCTTTCAGTATTATGTCAACGGATTTGGCGTAGCTCTTACTGTTTCCGAGCTATGAGGGGCCTGAAGGGGGCCAAAATCCTAAATTTACAGATAGCCTAAATTTTTATTTTTCATTGGATTTCAAGGGATTTTTTTCTTTGGATTCCTCTTGATGTAAGCTTTCAGTAGTATGTCAATGGATTTGGTGTAGTTCTTACTGTTTCCGAGCTATAAGGGTTCAAAGGGGCCACAACTGCAAATTTGCAGATTGCCTGAAATTTTTATTTTTTATCGGATTTCCACGGGATTTTTTTCTTTGGATTCCTCTTGATACAAGCTTTCAGTAATATGTTAACGGATTTGGTGTAGCTCTTACCGTTTCCATGCTATAAGGGTTCACAGGGGCCAAAACTGCAAATTTGCAGATTACCTAAAATTTTTATTTTTCATCGCATTTCGATGGGATTTTTTTCTTTGCNAGGTGTTTGAGCTACGAAAGTTTGAGAAACTGAAGATCAACTGTATAACTTACAATGTTACCTTGATTGTGGCAACTGAAACCCAGGTGAGCGATACAGGCTCCTGGGAGCCTCTGGTTTCAAATTTCATTGGACGACATGCTGCGCTCGGCGTAGCCCTTTATTTCTTATTGTAATGAGTTTAACCACCAAATGGTATTTTCCACATTTGTGAAATGTTCACTATGGAATTTTGAAGGTAGAGTTTGGAGGCTGGAATGCCAAAAACCTAAACCACTTTTCAGGCCAACCAAAAATATTCTTTTGAAACTTAACTTAAGAATTGAATGCAATATTTTGTAGTTTTATTGGAGTGTAAAAGAGTGGACTGTAGCACATTTTGAATGAAGCACGCTAGGGCATCATGTGAAAAATGTGCTACGGTCCACGCTTTTACACAATAATAAAGCTACAAAATATTACATTCAATACTTATGATCATTCTGTAAATGGAATGCAAGTGTACACGCAAGATAACTTGATGAAAATTGTGGATGATGCACCATTTCTTTGTTTAGATTAATCCCGTCGTTGTTTACTGTTGTCGTTGTTAAGGAGTCGCATGCTGGTGCAGTTTTACTGACTTATAAAACACAGTGACAGAAATGATCGGATGTATTCGTAACCATCAAATATGAGGATTTCCATACGAAGCAGAATGAATGTACTTATAATGAATTGAAGGGCCCATTTGATCTCAAATGTGTTAATGATCCCTCGAAAATAAATATGTAAATGGAACCTTCAACACAAGACAAATTTAGAATCAAAGACAATTTTGTGCCTACATAATGTAGTGGTAACATCCTGTACCTTTATTTTTGACAGGTGACTGATATACGCCCTCTATTTATGTTATATAATTTTAAGATTTGAATTCCGCTGGTCACCTGTTTGTTAGTGAAAAAAACAAACAAAATAGTTTAGGAATACCAAAACATGACATTAGTTGATGTAATAATAATTAAGAATAAACATAATTAATTGCTGATTCAAAGTTGTGTTAGTGTACTTGAGGGGGAGGGACATGTATAATATATTATGAAATGATTAGAAGGAGCATATAGGGGAACATGCATAGTCTGTAACGTGAACAGCAATGGATATTTTGGTGTGGCTTTGTAATAAATAATAGAATAACACGTTTTGGTTAAAATGCTTGAAACGAAGGCATAAAAGTCACGAGTGGGTACAGTTATTTGACATGGAAGAGAAATTAATTGTTTGTCTTTTTTTTGTATGTCTGCATTTTGATATAAATGATTGTCACAGATCTCATATAAACATAACTGTCAACCTCCTATGACCAAAAATAAAATCTGGTCATATTATGTGGGAACTTTTTTTACAACTACTCTAATATTTTTGCTGTTTAAGTTCCTGAATTGTCTGTTACAATATCTATATATATATAATGGTATTTGGCATCCAGTTTACCATTTCAGTTTGATTAAGACCTAAACTCATGTGAAATTTTTCAACCACTGAAAGGGCTTTCGTAACATTTCTACCATAAATTAGATTTTCTTCCTCAATTATTATTTAAAATTTTCAGATTTGTTCCCCCATTTATTGACATGTTTTGGTAGCCTTTACACTAAGATATTTTATAATAAGTTGTGTATGTTGCATTGAAAGGTCAAATTACAATTATTTGTTTTCGATGACCTGGTCCTTTCATAATTTGCTTCCAGCAACAAAATTGTTTTGCTTTGATATGTAACTGCTAGATCTTTGTATACCTGCTGTTTTGTCATGCATTAAATTGCTTGGTTTTTGCCCTAGGAAGTGATCAATTTAATTGTCATATGTATAGAATCCATTACATTTTATTGTCAAGTTTTAAATTTTTCTCATATTCATTGTTTAAAATATTCCTGGGAAATGATTTCATGTCCAGTTTTCATGGCTTTTAAATGAGCTTGATTTATCATTTATCATGATTAACTCGAAAGCCATGAAATGGCTGGAGAGTTGTTAAAATGACAAGAAAAAATCATGTGAGGCTTCAAGCCTATTAACAGCTCTAAAAGATGATATTGGTGCTTTCGATAAAATATAGTGCACAAGTTTCTTTCAAAATCATATACATTGTGTATTTAAGTTATATTTCTTAATTTTCTTGAGTTGAATATTGTGTTGCTATAATAAATTGAAAACAATATGCATGTTTATCAAATAACTCGTTTTTTTTTTTATATTGCGTCTCGGATCAACGCCCCTGCCGCACAGTAATTTGTCAAAGATGAAAATAAAATTTGTTTACATGTGACATGTGTATTGCATATATTTATAGAAATGAAATCAACATGCATACGAAATCACACAATCCTATTATTTTCACGTATTACGGAATGACTTAATACATGCAGACGTATGCAGCAGTTCTTTGGATGACTAAGAAGTTTTGCCATATGTAGATTTTCAGGGCTTTCGAGTTTCAGCTCCATCGGAGCTTTGATTTAAATACAGATTGAAATTTTTGTGTCACATTTTAATGAAGAAAGTTAATAGTAACATCAAAATTTTGTGTTCAAGTTTTATTGATCATAAGGCCGTCCTAAATTAATTCCACATTTAACGTAAACTGCAAGCATAGCTTTTTGAAAATGTATGAAAATAAAAAAACAAGCAAAAAGCAGGTGTAGGTCTGGATAGGTAATTAATTGAGCTGTCAACTAGAGTATGTATCTGATGACAGACTTGCAAAGAATGTGAAATGGAAGGTTTTAAAATTTCAACCACGAATTTAAAATAAAAGTGTGAAATCTCAACTAAACCACATTTATGTATAAAAATTTGTAAAAGGTAATTGCAATTTTTAGTTTTAAATTCTTGTTTGTTTTATTTCTTCCTTCCTCCTAGCTTTCGAGCTATAAGGTTGATGTTAAACATGGAATGAATTTAAGATGGCCTAATAAGGAATTAACAAACCATAGATTTTCTAAATCATTTTAAGTATATAAAAATTAATGTGAATTGAACAGAATTTGACTTGAAATGGCAATTTATGGATTTTTAACTGGGTTTTTCCATCGGAAAAAGTCTGGTTATTAGAATGGTGAAATGGCAGGCGGGTGGTCGGGCGGCTGCCAAATAGGTACATTATTTGTTTGGAGCAAATCTCCTACAGTTTTTGAGATAGAAGGTTTATATTTTGCAGATCATTTGTACATATATCAAAGGTGTGCAAGTTGCTTTGATTTTGATTTCTGATAATTTATGCCAAAATTACCAGTTGTTGAACTAAGTCATTTTTATGTCAAATATATGCCTATAGGGTACCCTTTTTGTCTGGAGCAAATCTCCTACTGATCTTGAGATAGGAGGGTTTTTATTTTGCAGATCATTTCTACATATATCAAAGATGTGCATGTTACTTTGATTTTGATTTTTCATTACCACGAGGCTATAATTTTTACCCCGATGCTTTCAAGGTAGATATTTAACTCTTTACCACTCACTAGCGTCTCTGGACGCCTCTAGGGTCACTTTGTCTTAAATGTTCCATATGGTCCTCCATACTTTACCGAATGTCATCAAACTCGGCTCATCAGAACGCTAGGATTCTGTTCTTGTCATTTTTAGCAGCAATGTAGTATTGCAGTCAGATTTGGAAAAATTGAGCACTATCAAACCCCAAACGAATTTTTCAAAGACAAAAATTGGTCATTATTTCATGGGGGTGGGCATGAAAGGAAGACTGGTTCTCCGTCACTGTGCAAGTCAGAACTGTTCTTTTAGTCTGAAAGTAATGTCACATAAGTGATCTCTGTGAACAAGATAAAGAAGATCAGTATGAATGCGGGTTGGGGGTCACCAGAGGTCATTAAACTCGAAAATTGGAAAAAATGACATTTTCTGCAGATTTAGCTCTCCATAAACATTTATGTAGACTGGAAGTGTTATTGAATCGATTACCGGTTGCCATCAATGGAGGCACAAGACTCTTAAGTTTAACATGCATCACTAATTCAGAAGATTTACTTCACTTCCGGTTGTCAAATTCTGATTTTAGAACGAAAAAATGCCAAAATTAGCACTTTTTTCAAAGGGGTGGGTGGTTTCCCTCCACCCACCCCTTCCACTCCTCCCCAATTTTCCTCCCATGCCGTTCTCCCCCAGAACGGCATACTTGCCTTTATAAAATACAATAGGTATCTTTATCAGCATCCAGCTCATTTGCATACTATTTACATAAATTTGCAAACATTCAAAAACGGCATATTTTCATGAAAAGTCCTGAGTGGTAAAGGGTTAACTTGATACTGTATTTCGTGCTCAGGTACACATGAATGCATCTGTATTTTATGTAAACAGTTTAACTCTTAGACTGCCACACGTAACATATGTCGTTTTTGAGACTCTCTGTGCATTGTTGTCACTGACGACGCTCCATACATGCAAAGGTCATCGTGTTGGTGTTCATTTTAAACATTAGAACTCTAGCTACAATTTCAGACTAGTTGATAACTGCATTGAAGGATTTGAGTTCCTTTTTTGCTTGAAAAATCGGTACTTGAAGAAGATTAAAAAAATGTCATATTTTGGTGGGGTAGGCTACCTATTGTCACCTGTAAGCCAAAAACTACGAACCCAATTGGGACAATATTGATGCACACATCTTAATAAATAAAGTGTCTTCTCTCAATTCTGACATTGTGACAGCTTTCTGATTTGTACTTCAGGTACTGTGGCCGCTCAAAGCCGAAAATCGTCAATTTTGCAGATTTTGGGTGGGGTCATATTCCATTCTTAACCCCATGCCAGACCCTACCTTACCCAGGAATAAACCAAGGACGCCAATGTGCAGAAATATGGTAACTCTTTACAAAGACCACTACAAACTGGGCCTCTGAGTGTCATACAGTCCTCCAGGTCAATAACTAGTACCAAAAATGACAAAAATTCGTGTTTTTTCCATGGGGTACCTATGTTTGGACCCCCCTTTCTAAAAACACAGAGTGAGGTCTCAGAATCCCTCTTCAAAAGCATACCAACGATTGGATGACAATGATGTTACTATTTATATACATTCCCTGGCATGCCAAATAAATTTATCTTGGCTTTATGCCATGTATGCAGGGCACACAATGTTTTCAGATAGTTTGTTTACAAATATCTGAACATGCCCATGGATATGTAAAAACATAAAAGTTACTTCAATCATTGAGCAGGAGAATTTGAACTTAAATAGAGTCAAGTCAAGTCAAGTTTGGTAACACAGTAGACATTATAGGAAGAACATGATGTCTTCACAGTTTGTTAATTTACAAATTCTGCACATGGTTGGTAAAACTACTTCACTGTCTTCAGTAGCACTGTGACAGGATAACATGAGTAATTAGTGTTGATTGAGGCATTTGTTGTTAAAATAGCAATTAGTCAGCATTGACATCAACATATTTAATTTATTATTTATAGGACTGTATTTATTAATGCCACTAATTACCTCCCTTGTATAATTTTCCAGTTTATAAATTGTGGCCCAAAGATTTTTCTGCTAACACTGAAATCCCCCAAATTGTTGTAATATTTTTTGAGAATTTTGTATGTTACTGTTTTTAACAATATCCTGGGATATTTCTACAATACTTTTTAGCTCGCCGGGACGAATGTCCGGAGAGCTATTGTCATTACCCCGGCGTCGGCGTCGTCAGCGTCAGGAAAACTTTAACCTGGCTTGTGGAATTGAAACCTGAAGAGCTAGGATGTTGATATTTGGTATGTGACTTCCTTGTGATGAGAGGTTTCTTCTGGTACCATATTTGTAGACATTTTGACCTTGACCTTGCCCTGAGGGCAATTTTTGGATTAGTGTCTATCCAAAGGATAGAATTCTATCCTATGTTACGACCCGGGGTGACCAACCTCACGCAATCAGAATTTAGTGATCATACCCATGCTAAAAGAATCCTTTTCAGGAAACCTCGTACACATCTTTCTGATCTCATAAAAAAACTCTGACACTCAATAGTCTATTTTCATTGAACATTAATTTGATTGCCCGAACTTTTCAACACTTAAATGGTGCCCGAATTCGTTAATTAATCACTGAATGAATTTCCCATTCATAAAATTTTGTGTGTAGATGTATGAATATGGAAGACCGGCGTAAACGTACTTCCCTGAACCCTCAATGAAACGATGAGGCTGTTTTGAAATAAATCATAAAAAGAACAACGCATTGGAAATAAAAAATCAAATTCAGTAGCCGTCGAGAACAACAGTCCATTATTTACAATCTACGGAAGGCGTAATGTTTGTTTACATTTCTAATTATCAATGAATGGAAAAGTACGGCTGTTCCACGTTGGCTGTTNGAGCTTTCTAGTGGTACCATATTTGTAGACATTTTGACCTTCACCTTTCCCTGGGGACAATTTTTTTTTAAAAACTTTAACCTTGCTTCTAGAAGGTAGGCTTTTAGTGGTAGGGTGTTCATATTTGATATGTAACTTCCTTATGATAAGAACTTTCTTCTGGTACCATATTTGAAGACATTTTGACCTTGACCTTGCCCTGAGGGCAATTTTTTTAAAACTTTAATTTTGCTTCTTGAATTAAGTTTGTTAGTGGTAGGGTGTTTATATTTGATATGTGACTTTCTTGTGAAGAGAGCTTTCTATTACTTTCAAATTTATTGTGCATTGAGGTTACTGGAATCCCCGGCGAGCTATGTTGTCCTCTGATAACTCTTGTTTGTTTTGTTGAAATTAAAAATAAAAATAAATAATTACAGTTTTATAGTAAAATTTGTGTATTGTCATAACAATTCATGTCTTCACATCAAAGCTGATGATACTGAGAATGCAAATAATTTATTCATAGAACTGAAAAAATACTTCAGCTCGGGATTTTATTGATGATATAGCGGGTGCATGTGCAGTTCCATCTTACCTGCCTCTGCTATTACTTTACATCAAAAAAAAAAAATTCCAAGGCTTTTATCAGTCTGGCTTCACTTCGTCTGATTCAGACACTGAACAAATTTTATAAGTATTCTCAAATTTCCTTGTGACAAGATTTTGAGAATAAACTTGTTAGACTGAGGGCATTGTTTGCAGTCAGTACAAAAATCAACACAGCGTTATTGAAAAAAATAGTATTAATATTAAATGCAAAGAAAAGGGGTAATGTTCACCGCTGAAATTTGTAATTTAGAGTTTTCTTGTATCATGCAAATTTATCTTATGAAAGAATTATGTTGATTGTAATTTATGGTCATGTATTATTTTATATTGTCAGATAACCTCTTAGTGCTTCAAACACTTTGATTGATTTTGGGAAGGAATTATTGCAGTAACAAGACGATGGATAGTGATTCCTATGTATTGATCCTGCACTAGGTGCAGGCGACACAAAAAGTGGAAGTCTGTGTGCAAATTTTCATTCAATTTGTATGGATAAACCAGGGTAGTTTGAAAATATTGAACAAATACCAAGATATGAGTTGTGGGATTATTTAAACATGTTTTAAGCTGGAGATTGGATGTTGTCTCCTTGACATTTACCCCATTTCCTTTCTTTTGGTATCTTTGTGGCACATGCGCAAAAGCATGTTTTGTTGACAAAGTCAATTCCCAAAACATCTCACTACCCTCGTAATATTCCAACACAAGAAAGAAGTCCCATTTTTCATATTACAGTCTTCCCAAAATACAATTAGAATTTGGTGGACATTCGGTCCGGCAGTCTTTTATGGCATATCCGGCCGACCAAACAGTCATTGGACCAAATGTTTCCACACATTTCGTATTATCGGAGATATCCAGAAAATCATCATGTTTTTTCCGATATCTGTTTATTAATAGTTATCACTTCCTATTTGGAATGTTTTCATATGAGTGGTAGTCAATTTTACAACAATTTTATCAATTTGACGAAATATTCTTGACAGGAAAGGTTAGTGATAACAAAATAAAGTCTCAAATCTACCAGATGATTGCCATTTTTGCAGCCTGAAACATACTGTAGTTTCCATTGGTTTAGCCCAAAAACAATGTTGGACATTCGGACCGACACTTTGAAATTTTTTACCGGTTCTCCTGCCAAAATGTCAGTTTTGTCGGTCGGACCGACGCATTTGGTGAAGACTGATATTAAATAATAGATTTGTCAAATTTTACTAAAAATTGGTCTCAAACGATTGAACCTGTATCAGAGTTCTTAAAAACGTTCAATCATAGGACTTTCTTGTCATCCTGCAATGTTTTGCCTGACCTTTGTAAGGAACATACCCCAAAATGCCCATTTATTTATTTATATTTTTGCACCAGTCATTTAGACTTTCACATACCATAAATATGCTGGACCTTAAGCATGAAGACAATTTTTGCAAACTTTGCTGTATCTGTTAGTGCTGTTTTGCATTTTCAAATGGCCAAGACCAAGGATATAAATTTTGTTTGATTTGTGCATCAAACATAAAACTACTGATGCAGTGATTTGTACATTCCCTGTCAATTATTTACTTTACGCAGCAATGTACTCTTTTGGAAAATGCATTTATTATGTTTATTCACATTCTAAGAATGTCACCACCTGTTCATCTTTTCACTTGCATATTACATATATACATGATAATGCTTCAATGCTTGTAAATAACAAGAATTTGATTAATTCAAACTTAAGTTAAACAACCTCGGACACTTCAGACATTTCACATACTAAACCTATGCATAACAGTCTATCACTGAATCAGCTTTCAGTATAGTTTCTTGTATATTTGAGCAAAGGCTTTCATCAATGACTTGAGTATTAGAGCAGCCAGTTACTCATATTACAGTTATCAGTTACTCTGATGTTCAGAAGGTCAAAGTTTGACTGTTACTTACAACTAACAATTACTAGTATCTGAATAAAGTTACAAGCTTGATAATTAACTCAAATAAAAGATTCTCTTTCAGAACTAAATTTTGTTGTCTCTCTTAGATATCCGTTTTCAGATCGTATTTTATGGGTATCTCTTTCTGTCTGGTATTCATTTTTGTCATATCCATTTTCCGAAATAAATCTATCATTTTGTGACTCGTAACCATTTTCCTTGTACCCATTTTCATAACTGTATTTATCCACTACTTTCTTATATCCATTTTCTGAACAATATCTATCCTTTTCTCTGTCATATCCATGTTCGCTCATCAGAACGACATCAGTTCTTTCTGTATCAGATGTTAATGTTCCTTTTCGTTTGATAGATGGACGTACAAATGAAGATTTTTGCAACTTCAAATTTTGAAATATTGAGAATTTTCCACATAATGATTTACAAAATCTTTTGTATCCTAGTTGAACTTCTTTGAGTCGAACCGCATAAATGACTGGATCACAGATTGAGTTTACCAAGAGTAACATGTAAAGGTATTTGTTGGTAACCAGTAAGGATTTGAATTTTTTTATTAAAGCGCCAGCGTCAAGTTGAACTTGTACAAGAAGTACGGTTTGAAATGTAAACAGTGGAATCCAAAAAATTATGAAAGTGCCTATGATCAACAGAGTTGTCACTAATGTCTTCGCATTATGGTCTTTGTTTAAAGTTGATGAAATTAGACGTTTATTCATCTGATGAACTTCGTAATATATGCGCATGTAAATGTATACTATTGAGAAAAGACTCAAAAAAGTAAATCCAATCACCAAATAATCCCCATGGAAATCGTTATACATAATATATTCACAGTAATTCACATTCATTTTGTTGTTTTCCTTGAAACTTCCAATTCCGGTAAAAAAGTTGACAAATCCACCCACTATTGCAATACACCACATTACTGCAAGAATGATTCTACCGTTACGTTTGTTAAGTAGGAATGCATACTGGTATGGCTTAATAATAGCCAAAAAATGGTCTACTGCCATCATAAATAAGTTGAGTAAAGATATCAAATGAGCTGTGATGTTCAACGAATTAATGAACGCAAAGGAACATGCGAGTGATTCTCTCTCTTCCGGTGATGATGTAAATGGATTTAGAGGTTCATGCAAAACTCGAATGAGTAGATGTCCAAACACACTTAAGGCGATAAGGATATCCGATAGTGCAAGACTTATAATCAACTTGGAATGAGTTGTTAAACCGTTTGGTATATGGGATGTTCCGCATATAGCAAATACATTCAGAATTATTGCCACGGTAACCAAAATGGCTGTTATAATTGACGCAGGTTCAGAACTGACAGGTTCTGCTGTTGTGTTGGTTGGTTCGAAAGTGAAATTTAATGCCATTAAGAATTCTTCAAATCCTGAGATGGCTTCCATGTCAACCAACCTTTCTAGTTCCGATATGTTGAACTCCATTTCAGATTTTACTCTGCTGAGTTTTATTCTGGCAGAAATCGAAATCAATTTCTTTAGTGTTAAGATTAATCACATTTAATCTTATAACCTAGATGACATTTTGTCAGTTTATCCAAATTAATATAGCAATGAAATTGTTTTGATAATTACATATTATTTAAACTAGGGATATAATCCATATATTTCTTAATGAACATGCAAACTATCCATATAATCCTGATATAGGAACAGTAGATAAACTTTTCCTAAAGCATCTTTGAGGAGAACTTCATGGAAAGGCTAACTGAACTATAACTTAATTTCTACAAATGTCCCCTGAAATAATAAAAAAAAAATCAATCAATAGAAATTATGTATGATTCAGGACATAAAAAAAGTATGGGGTTTCATCTCAGTAGTCAAATGCTTGTATTCACCAGCCGTAAACAAATCTTTGTGAAATTTGTCTAAATTAGCCTGTGTGATACAAATGAAACCCTGTATTACTTATTTCTATAAATAACGAAAATGATATATTAACAACTAATAAATGACAGATTTGAATAATTTTCATGAAATTAAAACGAGTTCCATTGGGTTTATATTTGTAACAGACGGCTTTAGTTATATTGGATAAATTGGTCTAAAAATGTTAAAAACATTAAAAATTTTGGCCCATGAACTCCGTAATTTTTTTATCTTCTCATTTTTATATGCCCGTCGAAAGACAGACGTATTATGGTATACCCTCCGTTCGTCTGTTAACTTTTTGGTTTCCGGAGATTTTTTCTGTAACCGCTTGACATATTGATTTCATATTTGGTATATGACTATATCTTGGTGCAATACAGATCAAGATCGAATTTGGTTCTGGTCTGTGGATTTTGTACAGAATTATGGCCCTTGGACTTAGTGAAATTTTGAAAAATATAGGTTTCCGGAGTTTTTTTCTGTAACCGCTTGACATATTGATTTCATATTTAGTATATGACTATATCTAGGCGAGATACAGATTAAGATCGAATTTGGTTCCAGTCAATTGATTTTTAGTCCCCTACCGGCATCGCCGAAGGGAACTTTAGGTTTGCACTTCGTCAGTCCGTCACACTCAAGTTTTCCGGACTTTTTTTCTAAACCATTCCACATATTGAGCTAATATTTGGTATGTGAGTCTGCCATCATGAGTTACAGATGAAGTTCGTGTTTGGTTCTGGTCCACAGAGTTTGGACGGAGTTATGGGACTTGGACTTTGACTATTTTGGTAAAATATCAGTTTTCCAGAGTTTTTTTCTAAACCGTTCCACATATTGAGCTAATATTTGGTATGCGAGTCTACCATAATGAGTTACAGATGAAGTTGGTGTTTGGTTCCGGTCAATTGATTTTGGACGCAGTTATGGGCCTTTGACTTAGAAAATTTGGGTAAAATATTGGTTTTCCAGACTTTTTTTCTAAACTGTTTCAGATATGAAGCTAATATTTGCTACATGAGTCTACCACTATGGGTTACAGATCAAGTTTCAGTATGGGTTAGGTCCATTGATTTTTGACGAAGTTATGGGCCTTAGGCTAGGAAAACTTTTCTTTAACTATTTTTGCTGGTATCGCTGAATTATTTCACAGGTAGGGGACTCCTGTATTGCCTTGCAATACGGTCCACACTTGTTTACAGAGTTATGGCCTTTTGACTTAGTGAAATTTTGAAAAATATAGGTTTCCGGAGTTTTTTAATCAAATTTATTTTGTCACATTCATTCACAGATTAACAATTTTTTTTGTTTAAATACAAGATCAGCAATCTATCAATTTTTTTCTTGGCTTAAATTGGATTTTTAAAAAAAAAATTTAACAAAAATAACATTTACTCTTGAATCTTAAGTGCTTTGTTTAAAAGTACAATATGAAAAGAAATATTATGATAAAAGATTTAAGTGGATAACAGATTTTTCAGTATTTTCTCAGGGCTGAATACAAGCCCCAGTCTCAATCAGATTTATTTGAAAATCATGGAAACTTCTGATCTTTACTCCCTAATTTTGGTTCCTAAATGAGGTTCTTGTCATTCAAAGTTTCCCCAAAAGAGCCTAAAAATACCTTATTCCATTTAATTTCGAAAAATTCATGGATAACAACAAAATGGTATTTACCTCCTGTTTGATGAACTATCTCCAAACTAAGTTGTATATCAAATGCAACTATCTAATATCAAAAGAACTGATTTGTGGGGAAGCCTGCATGCATAAATTAATAATACGGAAATGTCAAAATATTGATATGAAATGTTTCCTCTGTAGACAAGTAACATCTTTTCAACTTATCATAAATCGGTAATAATTCAGTTTTTAACAATACATATATTACTTCTTTATCAATAGTTTTTACACTTATAGTGTTATTGATTTTGACTGTTCATATCTCATTTCCAATGTAATGCTCATAAAAATATTAATTTATGAAGACACAAATTAATAAGTTATTTAATTTTCACACCTATGATATGATTTGTTATACCTATGAAGGCCATGCTGTCAAGTTCGATTGACAGCTAATTTGTTTTCTTTTTATATCATTGAACCTAGTAGATTCCATTTACAAAGTAAACTTGATTAGGGTTAATAAGGTGCTAGGGGCCGTCTTTAACTTGCTATGAGGTAGGAGTGATTGCTTTTTGTTGAAAGCCTCATTAGGTGACTTCAAGATAAGAACAACAATGAAAAAGTCGTTGTATTTGGCTCATCTTACCATGTGTATATATAGGGATTTGTCCCATGTACATTAACTAGATATCCCTTTATTTGTTAAAACAATCTTGAATATAAACTTTTGAAACTTAAAAGTCTTGCTGGCACATAAAAGTCACAGAAAGTGACACCTCTGTGCAATGTGACAGGAAATCCGCCATCAGTAACTTTTTAATTAATTGGAGTATATCAAAAAAATCATTTGGGGGTGAATCAAGAATCATTTAATGCAGGACATTATATTGTGTCCAGTTGTAGTATGTATATAGGGCTCTCCAAGGGATATAGAGACCTTGAACTCTGATCACGTGCTAGTGAACATATTATATATTATCATCGGCTAAAGAGCTAACATCGTGAGTTAGGCTGCAAGTAGAAATCTATTATTCGGTAAGGCTGGTAGTTCATATGAAAAAGAAAGGAAATTGGGTAAATGTCAAGGAGACAGCATCCCATATCCAGGTTAAAACGACCCAAAACAAAACATCTAGGGGTCACTGACGGTCTTCAACACAGTGAGGAACCTCACACCATATAGCAAGCCCTAAATGGCCCCCAAAAGGTAAAAAAAGTGAATAAATCAATGGAAACAAACCACATCCAATAACCCAAAGATCAAGAAACTAAAATTTTATAAGAAGACAAGGACAAGCCAATGACCAACATATTCCTGACTTGGTTTAGGCGCAAAAATTGCGGTGGGGTTAAACTCGTTTTCTTGGATCCAAACCCTCCCCTACGTGTGGTGAATGGCTAAAAAATAAATACACAAAAAGACTCACAGTAAAATTCAAACTAGAAAAAAAGTCCAACTTATCAAGACAAGTACCCTTACAAAGAAGTACATAAAACATGAAGACAATACACATAGTATTTGTCATGTAGACTGCTTTTGAGGAGTATGCAGGCGGGGAAGTGGTTGAAATAGGACAATAGAAATTGAGCTCTCGTTTAAATGAGGTAGAAATGTTACTTTTTGGATTGTTTACCATAGATGCATTATTATAAAAGTTATTTCCAACGAAAAAAATAATGATATTTTTCATTCCTATATTTTGAATTTATATGAAAACAACGTAGATTGCCGCAGGTGAACGTGTAGATGCATATAAGATGCATAAATTGGCATAAAAGATCAAGTTAGTGTCTGTCTTTCAAACTGGATCCCCAAAAAGGCCATCTTTAGATTATGACCAAAATTTGCATACGGATTGCCAATATCCCTGTTAATCAATGTGCAAATTTTTATGTCTGCCCTTTGTAGCATTTATCCAGAATAAAAGTTCAAACATGATCGATTTTTTATCTCCTTTGCATTCTTTCTGAGGTCTCTTTCAGGAATCAACTTTGTATAAATAGGAAACTGTCAACAAATCTCTCTAAAAGAATACCAAATAGTAACCATCTTTAAATAACACCTAAAATACTAATTAACACATGTCCGAAGATCTTGAAATTTAACGAAGTGAAAATACTTTAAGTAATACATGCCCCTTTGATTGCCCCATATATTTATTTCAAAGTGAGTAAAAATCACTCACGAGCTAAAAATATAATGAAAAGTCCATTTTCTCCCTACTTAAAAACTTCAGAAAAGTGGATCCTGAAAAAGGCCATTTTTCACTGTGGCTGTGTCATCACACATCTTTTTTATTTGAGGAGATGGCAGGTAAACAAATTTACAGGGGAGACAATTTTTGTGAACTACTTCCACGCCTGTATGTATGACTGGTCAGTACTGTTTTTACCTTGACCTCTATTTAATGATCTAGTGAACACAGTATTTTTTTTCTGATAAAATCATTTTCTCAAAAACTAAGTGGTAGGTTAATTATCTTTGGTATGTAGGTAGGTCTTGGATAGTACATAATTGTCAGTGATATTGCTTTTGACCTTGACCTCAGTTTATTTTCTAGTGACCATGTGAAGTGTTCGTCTCAAAAATGTCGAAGGTAATGATATCTGGTGGTTTCCCATTTAAATGATTAAAAATTAATTTCCTATTTAAGTTTTTTTCAGTTTGCAAAAAGGAAAACATTAATTTCATAAAATATAAAAAAAAAAAGACAAAATAAAAAATAAATGATCAGAAAAATCCCCATCCAAATAGGTCTAAATGAAATTAATAATCCTTACATCAGGGACATGGGAAAAATAAAGACTGTCATGTTAATTATAGATCTTGTCTGTTGATAGCTAGTAAGAAAAAATAAATGTCATGTTATTGGGTAGTCAGTTGGTCTTTTCTCTTGACAACATGTTGGAAAAATAAATATGTGAAGGCTATGAGTAATGGAAGTACATAGTCACTGAAAGACTTTTTTCACAACAAATTTTTCATTGGTCTATCATTCTGCAGCAAACAATTTGCAACAAAAAATTATCAGTGAACACTAGAGGGGTAGTTTTAAGTATACAGTCCCCGGAAGTTTGGAATTACATGTCTCTTGACCTCTGTTATGTTGCTATGCAAGACCGGAAAGGAAAATCGCTGTAATACGCCATTTTGGTTATCGCTTTGATTTTTTAATTTTATACAGATAAATTTATTGAGAAAGGGACATTTTTATACCCATCACAACGAAGTTGCGGAGGGTATATAGTATTTGACTGGTCCGTCAGTCAGTCTGTCCGTCCGTCTGTCTGTCATCAAGTGGGTACACCATTTGTACGGATAACTCCTCCTACAGTTTTTAAGCTAGGAAGTTTTTATTTTGCAGGTTGATTGTGCTCATATCAAAGATGTGCATACTACTTGGATTTTGATTTTTGATCATTTTTCAGAAAATTACACGTTGTTGAACTTTGTCATTTTTATGCATTATATTGCATANTTGATAGTACATATTTTGCATAGCTCTTACGGTTTTTTTTCAGTAAGTAATCAAAAGGGTTTTTTCCCTATTTTGTTTCTAGCTAATAACTGTGTCTAGCTTCTTTTTGTGTCCATCTAATTATTGTGTCAAGCTCTTTACTGTGTCCACATTCACTTTAAACTACTTTTGTTGAAATTTCAGTGGTCGACATGCTGCGGTCGTATCATGCTGCGCTTGGCGTAGCCCTTTATTCACTGTGGCTGTGTCAGCACACATCTTTTTTATTTGAGGAGATGGGAGGTAAACAAATTTACAGGGGAGACAATTTTTGTGAACTACTTCCTCGCCTGTATGTATGACTGGTCAGTACTGTTTTTACCTTGACCTCTATTTAATGATCTAATGAACACAGTATTTTTTTTCTGATAAAATCATTTTCTCAAAAACTAAGTGGTAGGTTAATTATCTTTGGTATGTAGGTAGGTCTTGGATAGTACATAATTGTCAGTGATATTGCTTTTGACCTTGACCTCAGTTCATTTTCTAGTGACCATGTGAAGTGTTTGTCTCAAAAATGTCGAAGGTAATGATATCTGGTGGTTTCCCATTTAAATGATTAAAAAATTAATTTCCTATTTTAAGTTTTTTCATTTTGCAAAAAGGAAAACATTAATTTCATAAAATATAAAAAAAAAAGACAAAATAAAAAATAAATTATCAGAAAAATCCCCATCCAAATAGGTATAAATGAAATTAATAATCCTTACATCAGGGACATGGGAAAAATAAAGACTGTCATGTTAATTATAGATCTTGTCTGTCGATAGCTAGTAAGAAAAAAATAAATGTCATGTTATTGGGTAGTCAGTTGGTCTTTTCTCTTGACAACATGGCTATGAGTAATGGAAGTACATAGTCACTGAAAGACTTTTTTCACAACAAATTTTTCATTGGTCTTGCTTTTTATGCCTCGAAAACAAAGTTAGGGTATACAGCATTAATCTTGTCTATCATTCTGCAGCAAACAATTTGCAACAAAAAATTATCAGTGAACACTAGAGGGGTAGTTTTAAGTATAGCAGTCCCCGGAAGTTTGGAATTACATGTCTCTTGACCTCTGTTATGTTGCTATGCAAGACCGGAAAGGAAAATCGCCGTAATACGCCATTTTGGTTATCGCTTTGATTTTTTAATTTTATACAGATAAATTTATTGAGAAAGGGACATTTTTATACCCATCGCAACGAAGTTGCGGAGGGTATATAGTATTTGACGGGTCCGTCAGTCAGTCTGTCCGTCCGTCAGTCCGTCTGTCATCAAGTGGGTACTACTTGGATTTTGATTTTTGATCATTTTTCAGAAAATTACACATTGTTGAACTTTGTCATTTTTATGCATTATTTTGCATATAGGATATACCATTTGTCCGGATAACTTCTCCTACAGTTTTTAAGCTAGGAAGTTTTTATTTTGCAGGTGGATTGTGCACATATCAAAGATGTGCATGCTACTTGGATGTTGATTTTTGATTATTTTTCAGAAAACTACACGTTGTTGAACTTTGTCATTTTTTATGCATTATATTGCATATAGGATATACCATTTGTCTGGATAACTCCTCCTACAGTTTTTAAGCTAGGAAGTTTTTATTTTGCAGGTGGATTGTGCACATATCAAAGATGTGCATACTTCTTGGATTTTGATTTTTTGATAATTTTTCAGCAAACTACACATTGTATAACTTTGTCATTTTTATGCATTATATTGCATACAGGGTACATCATTTGTCCGGATAACTCCTCCTACAGTTTATTTGATAGGAAGTTATTATTTTGCAGGTTGATTGTTCACATATCAAAGATGGAATGCTACTTGGATTTTGATTTTTGATATTTTTTTCAGAAAACTACACATTGTTGAACTTTGTCATTTTTAGCACCTGGCCTAAAAGGCCATGTGAGCTTTTGCCATCACTATGTGTCCATCGTCTGTCTGTTTGTCCGTCTGTCTGTCCGTCTGTCTGTCTGTCAACAATTTCAAAAATCTTCTCCTCTGAAACGACTGGGCCAAATGTAACCAAACTTGGCCTGAATCATCATCAGGGTATGGCTTCTCAAACTTATGTTCAGTTTGTCCCTCTGTCGAACAACATGGCCGCCATTGCTAAAAATAGAACATAGGGGTAAATTGCAGTTTTTGGCTAATAACTTGAAAACCGTTAATGATATAAAAAATCTGACTGGAGTAAAAATGATCAGCATGATGAGATCTATCCACTGTGCAATTTTGAAGAAAATCTGAAAACCCATCTCGGAGTTATAGCCCTTTTTCCGTTAAATTTTCAAAATTTTTGCATTTTTTATTTTTTATTTCAAAAAGTGTAACAGATAGAGGTCAAGTGTAAATTACAAAAATGTTCAGCATATCAAGATCTACCCACCCTGAAATTTTGAAGAAAATCCATAAACCTTGTAGGAGTTATTGCCCTTTTGTCACCGAATTTTTAAAATTTTCTTATTCTCATCTTTTATTTCCAAAACTATAGAAGATGAAGGTTAAGTGTAAATTGATGAAATGTTTGCCATGCTGTGGCAACTTCAAAACTGATGTTGAAAATTGTTCGTTGACCGCCAATTTCAAATTGGCCGCCAAAAAAGGCGGGAAAATTCAACATTGTCCGATTTCAATGAAATTTGATTTCCAAGTAGATATTGATGTTGCGACTTCAAAACCGATGTTGAAAATTGTTTGTTGACGGCCATTTACAAAATGACATCTCGACTTCAAAACTGGTGTCTAAAGTGGTCCTTAGCAAGAACGTTTTTTGTCAAAAAAGCCCAACAAAGAAATATAGTAAAACATGATCAGACTTTAAAAACAGTTCAAGATATTGGAGGTGTTTGAGCTACGAAAGTTTGAGAAACTAAAGATCAACTGTATAACTTACAATGTTACCTTGATTGTGGCAACTGAAAGCCAGGTGAGCAATACAGGCTCCTGGGAGCCTCTGGTTATGCATTATATTGCATATAGGGTACATTATTTGTTCAGACTTCTCCTTCAGTTTATAAGATAGGAAGTTTACAGGGTACTCCATTTGCCCGGATAAATCCTACAGTTTTTCAGATATTTTACAGGATGATTGTGCATCTGTAAGAGATGTGCAAACTACTTGGATTTCAATTTTTATACGACCGCAAAAAAATTTTGAGGTCGTATATTGGTATGATACTGGCGGCGGCGTCGTCTGTGGCGTCGTCGTCGGCGTCTGCGTCAGTGGACACTTCGTTTCCGTGTGATAACTTAAGTTCTAATTGAGCAATCCTTAAGAAATTTTAACACAATGTTCCTTGGCACAAAAGGAAGGCTGGGATTGGTTTTGGGTTTACTGGCCCCGCCCGTTTTTAAGAAAAGGGCCAAAAAGGACCAAATTGGGTGTTTTCGTATATTGGGCTGTAGAATATTTATTATTTATTGGATTTTGATGGGGTTTCTTTCATTGTGCTCCTGAGAAAATTTCCAATCTGAGATATGTCAACGGATTTCATGTCACATGTACCGTTCATGAAATAAATGGGCCCCAAAGGGGGCGAATCTCAAAAATTTTATTTTTCTTATTTTTAGTCCGATTTTAATGCAGTTTTTTGTAATGGATTTCTTATGTAAAGCTTACTAGCAAAGCATCATCAAATTTTTGATAACTTTTTTCCCTTCCGAGAAATTAGGTTCCAAAAGGGGCAAAAATTGCAAATGTAGAGATTACATAAAATTTTTATTAGTCCCCTACCGGGATCGCCGAAGGGGACTTTAGGTTTGCACTCTGTCAGTCCGTCCGTCAGTCCGTCAGTCCGTCACACTCAAGTTTTCCGGACTTTTTTTCTAAACCATTTCACATATTGACCTAATATTTGGTATGTGAGTCTACCATCATGAGTTACAGATGAAGTTCGTGTTTGGTTCCGGTCCACTGAGTTTGGACGGAGTTATGGGACTTGGACTTTGACTATTTCGGTAAAATATCAGTTTTCCGGATTTTTTTTCTAAACCGTTTCATATATTGAGCTAATATTTGGTATGTGATTCTACGATAATGAGTTACAAATGAAATTCGAGTTTGATTCCAGTCAATTGCTTTTTGGATGCAGTTATTGACCTTTGACTTAGAAAATTTTGGTAAAATATAGGTTTTCCAGACTTTTTTTCTAAACAGTTTCAGATATGAAGCTTATATTTGCTACGTGAGTCTACCACTATGGGTTACAGATCAAGTTTGAGTTTGGTTCTGGTCAATTGATTTTGGACGGAGTTATGGGCCTTTGACTTAGAGAATATTTTGGTAAAATATAGGTTT
>MJUU01056146.1:0-14484 GCA_002080025.1 Modiolus philippinarum
CTTATAGTGGGCGCTGTAATCGTTTTTGACGAGGTGCTAAGTATGTCACAGGTCTTGCCCACTGGTCTCGCCATTTCTTTATCCAGGATACTTTCCTAGGTCTCGCCGCCTTCTGTGATCTCTTCCTACAACTATCAGAGGTACTTTCCTATGTCTCGCCTTCTACTTTAGTTTTGTTATGCCCCCTCGACGAAAAGTCAGGGGCCATATTGTTTTACCCTCGTCCGTCCGTTTGTCCGTCCGTCCGTCTGTCCGTACGAATGAAAAACACAACTATTCATGTTTTCGAGAAAGTTTGCAAACAAATCCCAACTACTTCAAAGGAATCTAACTTACAATAAGTAGATGTGCACACACATATCTTTTTGAATATTCAAAATGGCTATGGTTGCCATGGAAACTGAAAAAGGCGGGAAAATTCAAAGTGCTTCAAAATGGATGAAACTTTACAGGAAGATTGCCTAGCACCCATAGAATTGATTTTTGGACTCAAAACTTCCCTTTTATATATTTTGGAAAAAGGGAGGCATATCACTGTGTCCATACTTGTATTGTGTCAACACCTGTATTGTGTCAACACACACTTAAATATGCACTTGCCATATTGATTCAGGGTTCAATGAGCGGGGGCATAATTAGTTGCCATTCGGCGACAGCTCTAGTTTTCTACTTTGGTTTCACCCTACTTCTTTCCTTGGTATTTTCACTGGTCTCGTCTTTATTCTAACCCTAACCTTTAACCTTATAACCCAATCTTTTCTGTTGTTGTGTTGTTAGAGTAATCAGTACTGTTGTTTTTGTTCATGCCTAATTCCATTTTCCTTATTTGTAGTTTTTTTTTTCTTTACCTCTGTTTATAGTTGCTTCCCTTTTTAGCTCACCTGGCTAATGCCAGGGTGAGCTTTTGCCATCACTTTGCGTCCGTCGTCCGTCCGTCCGTCCGGCGTAAACTTTTCATTCAAAGATCTTCTTCTCTGAAACTACTTGGCCAATTTGAACCAAACTTGGCCACAATAGTCCTTGGGTGGTCCTGTACAAAAAAGGTGTTTTTCAAGTCTGTGCGATATCCAAGATGGCCGCCAGCGGGAAACATAGTTTTATAATTGGACCCTATAGGAAAACACAATCAAAGATCTTCTTCTCTGAAGCTGAGCCAATTGACACCAAACTTGGCCACAATAGTCCTTTGGTGGTCCCTTACAAAAAAGGTGTTTTTCAAGTCTGTGCGATATCCAAGATGGTCGCCAACGGGAAACATAGTTTTAACATTGGACCCTATGGGAAAACACATTCAAAGATCTTCTTCTCTGAAACTACTGAGCCAATTGGCACCAAACTTGGCCACAATAGTCCTTTGGTGGTCCCTTACAAAAAAAGGTGTTTTTCAGGTCCGCGCAATATCCAAGATGGCCACCAGCGGGAAACATAGTTTTAACAATGGACCCTATGGGAAAACACATTCAAAGATCTTCTTCTCTGAAACTATTAAGCCAATTGGCGCCAAACTTGGTCACAATAGTCCTTGGGTGCTCCCTTACAAAAATAGAGTTTTTTGGGTGCACGCTATATCCAAGATGGCCGCCAGCGGAAACATAGTTTTAAAATTGGACCTTTTGGAAAATACATTCAAAGATCTTTTTCTCAGAAACTACTAGTTCAATTATAACCAAACTAAGCCACAATTGTTCTTAGGTGGTCCCATCCAAAATGTATTTGGTAGGTCTGTAACTCATCCAAGATGGCCACCATCTGGAACATAGGCCCTATTGATTTTAAGGGAAACCTCTGCCCAAATTTTTGAATTTTTATTTGAAATGTGGTCTGAATGTTTTAATTTCAGCAATATGTATTACTTTGATTATAAGGGGAACCCCTGCCCAAATTTTTTTTGAATGATGTTCTGTTATGGGTTGTAATGGATGGTGGATCTTTCAGTTGCCATGGAAACCAAATAAGAATACTGTAATTTTAGAAAAAAAAGTATTCTGCTAAATTTTATGTTTTGTTTTTCCTATTGGAAATGCCTTTTATCTATGTCGGCCATGGTCCAGGTAAGCGAGATCCTCTTGTTTAATGTTATAATTATTGAAGTTATCTCTCTTTGATCTAACTCTAACCTTTAATCTTACACTTATCCTTATACTAACCCTAACTTTTCTGTTGTTAGATCAGTAATGTTGTATTTGTTCACGACTAACCCTTACCATTCTTTCTGCAGTTTTATACCTCCATAGTTACTTTCCTTCTTCAAACTTGTTTGAGTTTTCCCTTTTTTATCTCTAACCTAAGTTGCTATGACAACTTTTAATTATTTATTTTTTTGTGTTGTTTTTATAATTATCTCTTTTTTATGTTACTCTAACCTTAGTTGCTTTTCTTTAGGAAAAATGAAAGGATATGGAGTGAATGTACGTGTGACAAAAACGCACACGATACATAGAAAACTCCAGTTTATCAAGGACAGGGCTTTTATTCCTGTCTTCATCTTGATGTCGCCTGAGGGTCTTCAACTAGAGGTGAACAATATTCACCCCCTCAAGCGAGATCAAGAAGGCCCCTAGTGCACTTAAGCGGTATTCTTGACAAAAATTATATCAAGGTCACTCCCTTGCTCCCCACCCGCCATGGAGTGCCAACTTGGGCGATGCTCAGGGTTATCCAGCTGAAAGCACCAGGGCTACAAGAAGAGAATAAAAATGTTGAGCAACATCGATCGCAGCTAAAATATGTCATTGAAGCAACACATGTCGGGAGCGGTCAATGAGAAAAAAAAAGTAAAATCGGGCAATGTATGCCTACAAATATTTGTCATTAGGTAGCCCGACGAAAGACAAAAATAAGGACAAAAACAACATCGATAGACAACACGGGGCACATCGAAATAGATGTAGGCAAACCTTGCAGTGTAACTTTGGTTGAAAGGGCAAAAATAGTCGTGAGTACAGATTATAACATTTTAGTAAAAATAATGAAAATATTGAACAGCCAAATTGAAAAAAAATAAATGAATTAGTAAACGTATGAGAAATTCTCACACGGACAAACACGCCATAACTGTAATATTATAAGAGCATACATCTTTGTTTGTTTGTTTAATTTTTCTTTTGTTTGTTTGTTTGTTTTTTGTTGTTTTTTTTTACTTTTATTGTTTGTTTTCTTTTCTTTGTTAGATCTTCTACACGTATCTCATTAGGCAGTGAAATAAACAAGATATTAACATATATACATTTTATTTTCTCCGTGAAATAGGCAAACACGGGTCGGAGAACATCCACATGTTTCCTTTACAATTTAAAATCCATAAGGTAATGTACAGTAATCAGTCATAATGACTCTTTTGTCAAACACTAATCTGTAATCTTTTTTCTGGTTAACGGCAAGTAGTTCGAAATTGTGTCTAATGATTTTAAAGTCATCTTTCACAGTTTTTACAATTGTCTTTTCTGTTGGTGATCATGTCCTTAATCGTATCAAAATTGATGAGTAGACTGTTTTTGAAGTCCAGTGTCAATCCTTTCACATTACATACGGTTGTTATTTCATTTTGACATGTAACTTTATATCCATAACTTTTGGGTCCACCAGTTAAAAAATCGGAAATTTGATTTCCGGCTACTTCATCCGTCAAGTCTCCTAAATAATCTCCTAGTTCTGGTTTCCATTCCCCAGGTTTGGAGGAAAACACGATGGAATCTGTGTCGGTGTATAAGGATCGGCTGTCCAACTTCTCCAAATAGCTGTACAATTTCAATCGAGCATGAGCAGTAGTATATGCTGCAATGACCACGTTGGTTCGTCCAGTTTCCTCGATGAAATCATCTTAGAATCGGTATCTAATACTAGCCATGGTCTCACCCATGAAACTAATACCCATGAGTTCGATTTTATCACTATTCAAGATATCCATGTATTTTTTCAATTCGGTGCAATATTCCATTTTAAGCATGTTGGATCTGTCCAAATTTCCCCCAGAAACTATTCAGCATGAGTTTTGCCAAGGTTCTCAATCCGGGATTTTTCTGTATCTTTCTCGTAGTATTCTCTAATGTATCTCCATTTGTCGTCTTCAGTTAGGCACCAGTCGGGCCAACCACTGGCCTCTTGTTTCATTTTTACGAATGTATTGATATATTCTGTAAAGAGTCCTCCTATTTTCGTGTTTGGATCATATTGTTTTACGTTTTCAAAATGCCATACTTCGTATATATGTTGAATGACATATCCTTTTTCCAATGCCTTCTTCATTTCATCACTAACCCAAGTCACTGTCAATGCTCTTTCTTCATTGGTATATTGACATGGTGTTTGTTGATTGGTTTCAGCACACGTTTTACACAAGGTGAACAATAACTTCTTGTTGATTTTGGCAGGTAACACTAGGATGTAAAGTCCTCTCGGTGGCAATACTTGGCATTTGATCAATCCTTCGTAGTGTTGAATATCAGAGAAGTTTTCGGTGATAATGTGAGGATGTCCCAAAGGTATTTTTCCGGTTTTGTTGATTTAAGGGTATAACGACGTTAATACTTTCACCATTCGACGTATCTTTGTACAGGGTAAAGGCTTCCGTTCTTCCACCATAAAAAGCATCTCTAGGTTCTAGAGGGTGCACGTATTTCAAGGAATGAATGAAGCGTTGTATGTACGGATCAATCTGTATGTCTTTATCGAACTCACATTCCCATTTTTCCACATAAGTATACCCTTGCTGTTCAATATATCGTTTCTTTTCCAACGTGCGTTGATACAATTCTTCCATCGTCATATTATTGACTGGATTGACAGTAGCAGCACTATAGCATCGTAAACATCCATGCCAGAAGCATCCATGATATTCAAACACATCATTGTCATAAAACCCATCCACTTTATAGGGTACAATTTGCTTCTCTCCACCATTACGCGCGTGTTGTATCTGTATATTATTGGCTGCAGAAATGCACTGTAACCACTCCATGTGCGGGAATTATACCTATGGTATCCGGTTTTAATGTACGGAAGACGAGGTTGCAGGCAGATGCAATAGTAATGCAATCTTGAAAGGGGTCGATACCTCCTTGACTCTGTACAGTTGTCATCTCAATGAATAATTGACGGAACGTCAAACAAGCTTGCCTCAGTATATCCACATCCGAACGACAATAACTCAGCAGTTCTTGTTGACAATTAAACGTGGAATCTCTATTCTCGTTGTACCATTTCAGGAACGCAGCTCTGTCTTCGGGTTTCATTTTATTCGGTTGATAAAACTTTACATCGGGTAAATGACTTAAGATGACAGCTTGATTCTCTTTGGTATTGAATAAGTGTGGAAAATATCCTTTCCGCAGTTCTGTCAGTCCAAACATTTTTGGTAGTTTGGATAAAGCTGTAGGTAAGAAATTCATTGGAATCGATCATCCGAATGTTACAGGTTGGTATGGTGATGGCCATATTCTTAGTTCCATTAGGGATCACTTCCGGTACTATGCCATGACGAATCAGGTAATTCAGAATAGGATAGCTATCGTATCCTTTGAAATTACGACAGATAACAGTAGCTCCATTGTTTTGTCCAGAGAACAACCAGTTACAAAAGTCATCGGTTTTATTGGATCCAGCAAACACGACTTCATTTTTTCCACATTCCTCGCATGTACTGTGCACTAGATCCTCCTGTGTACATTCAAAGTCAAAGAAAATGTATGTTTGATTATCCGATCGTTTACGTGGAGTTGCAGTAAGCATAAAACACTGATGTCCTTTTGGATAGTAATCTTTACACACCTCTCAATAGGTGTTTTCACAAGTATGACGTCCCATCTTTTTATTCACGGTTTGTCCACAATCTTTACATTTGTAGTATCTGGTACATGTTGACTGTCCGGATGACTTAGATTGTTGATGTAATTTAAGACATACGCTACCTCGAAAATATCGTCCGCAGTCATCACAGGGTATCCAATTATCTTCGGTTTGGTCATGAATTTTATGACAACATTGACAAACGTTATTACAAGAATGTTCTTCTTTATGGTCGTATCCTTTATCACATATATGGCAATAATAACTGCGTGACAAAAACGCTGGCATACTGGTGATCACATCGTAGTGTTCATGATGCTACAGATAAATCTTCTTCTCTGCTTCGGGTCCTTTATAAATTAATCTGTTGAACTGATTCTGGCTCAAAACATAAATCTGATAATCTGGTATACTGGCTTGAAACTTTTTGATTTCTTCTATACCGCATTTTGTCAAAGGAACTCCGGCCTGGGCATGTAACTCAATAGCTAATTCCTCTTGAATACGCCGTCCTTGTCTAATAGTGTCCCATTTAGGGTGACCCTCGATTCTCGCATTAGCTGTTACGATAGCTCTGGCACAACAGAGGTCGTCTTTGTTTTTAATCTGGATGATAGACTCTTTACTGTACACAAATCTTTTCATATCTACATAATCCGTTCTCTTTTTTCCGCTACCCGCTGGCATATCCATATGAGTGACTTCCTTATCTACGTCTTCCGTTAATCGAAACTCTTCATTGGATTGTAGAACTCGTTCTATTTCGTTAAGTAAAAGTTCACTAGTCAGTTGGTTCACTTTCAAAAATGGCATCGTAATCGGAAAGTCCAAATCTGGTGACTGTAGAATAATCTGCATCAGGTCTTCTGGTTTGGTTAACATGGTAAAGTGTTTGAATAATACCATTAATGAAACCAGTACATGCGAGGAATGTGGAAAAAATGAAGTCGTGTTTGCTGGAACCAATAAAACCGATGACTTTTGTAACTGGTTGTTCTCTGGACAAAACAATGGAGCTACTGTTATCTGTCATAATTTCACAGGATACGATAGCTATCCTATTCTGAATTACCTGATTCGTCATGGCATAGTACCGAAAGTGATCCCTGATGGAACTAAGAATATAGCCATCACCATACCAACCTGTAACATTCGGATGATCGATTCCATGAATTTCTTACCTACAGCGTTATCCGAACTACCAAAAATGTTTGGACTGACAGAACTGCGAAAAGGATATTTTCCGCACTTATTCGATACCAAAGAGAATCAAGCTGTCATCTTAAATCATTTACCCGATGTAAAGTTTTATCAACAAGATAAAATGAAACCCGAAGACAGAGCTGCGTTCCTGAAATGGTACAACGAGAATATAGATTCCATGTTTAATTGTCAACAAGAACTGCTGAGCTATTGTCGTTCGGATGTGGATATACTGAGGCAAGCGTGTTTGACGTTCCGTCAATTATTCATTGAGATGACAACTGTACAGAGTCAAGGAGGTATTGACCTTTTTTCAAGATTGCATTACTATTGCATCTGCCTGCAACCTCGTCTTCCGTACATTGTTCTTAAAACCGGATACCATAGGTATAATTCCCGCACATGGATACCATCCTTATGAGAAACATTCGTTGAAAGCCATGAAGTGGTTACAGTGCATTTCTGCAGCCAATAATATACAGATACAACACGCGCGTAATGGTGGAGAGAAACAAATTGTACCCTATAAAGTGGATGAGTTTTATGACAATCATTAGTTTGAATATCATGGATGCTTCTGGCATGTATGTTTACGTTGCTATAGTGCTACTACTGTCAATCCAGTCAATGATATGACGATGGAAGAATTGTATCAACGCACGTTGGAAAAGAAACGATATATTGAACAGCAAGGGTATACTTGTGTGGAAAAATGGGAATGTGAGTTCGATAAAGACATACAGATTGATTCGTGCATACAACGCTTCATTGATTCCTTGAAATAGGTGAACCCTCTAGAACCTAGAGATGCTTTTTATGGTGGAAGAACGGAAGCCTTTACCCTGTATAAAGTTACGTCGAATGGTGAAAGCATTGATTATTACGATGTGACGTCGTTATACCCTTACATCAACAAACCGGAAAAATACCTTTGGGACATCCTCACATTATCACCGAAAACTTCACTGATATTCAACACTACGAAGGATTGATCAAATGCCAAGTATTGCCACCGAGAGGACTTTACATCCTAGTGTTACCTGCCAAAATCAACAAGAAGTTATTGTTCACCTTGTGTAAAACGTGTGCTGAAACCAATCAACAAACACCATGTCAACATACCAATGAAGAAAGAGCATTGACAGGGACTTGGGTTAGTGATGAAATGAAGAAGGCATTGGAAAAAGGATATGTCATTCAACATATATACGAAGTATGGCATTTTGAAAACATAGAAAAATATGGTCCAAACACGAAAATAGGAGGACTCTTTACAGAATATATCAACACATTCGTAAAAATGAAACAAGAGGCCAGTGGTTGGCCCGACTGGTGCCTAACTGAAGACGACAAATGGAGATACATTAGAGAATACTTTGAGAAAGAAGGAATTCATCTCACATACGAGAAGATACAGAAAAATCCCGGATTGAGAGCCTTGGCAAAACTCATGTTGAATAGTTTCTGGGGAAAATTTGGACAACTTTTAGATCCAACATGCTTAAAATGGAATATTGCACCGAATTGAAAAAATACATGGATATCTTGAAAAGTGATAAAATCGAACTCATGGGTATAAGTTTCATGGGTGAGACCATGGCTAGTATTAGATACGATTCAAAGATGATTTCATCGAGGAAACTGGACGAACCAACGTGGTCATTGCAGCATATACTACTGCTCATGCTCGATTGAAATTGTACAGCTATTTGGAGAAGTTGGACAGGCTATCCTTATACACCGACACAGATTCCATCGTATTTCCTCCAAACCTGGGGAATGGAAACCAGAACTGGGAGATTATTTAGGAGACTTGACGAATGAAGTAGCCGGAAACCAAATTTCCGCGTTTGTAACTGGTGGAACCAAAAATTATGATCACCAACAGAAAAGACATTGTAAAAACTGTGAAAGATGACTTCAAAATCATTAGACACAATTTCAAACTACTTACCGTCAACCAGAAAAAAGATTACAGATTAGTGTTTGACAAAAGTGTCATCATGACTGATTACTGTGCATTACCTTATGGATTTTAAATTGTAAAGGAAACATGTGAATGTTTTCCGACCCGTGTTTGCCTATTTCACGGAGAAAATAAAATGTATATATGTTAATATCTTGTTTATTTCACTGCCTAATGAGATACGTGTAGAAGATCTAACAAAGAAAAGAAAACAAACAAGAAAAGTAAAAACAAACAAAAAAACAAACAAAACAAAAATTAAACAAACAAACAAAGAAAAAATAAAAGTTGCATAGCAACTAAGGTTAGAGTAACATAAAAGAGAGATAATTATAAAAACAAACACAAAAAAAATAAATAAATAAAACTTGTCATATCAACTTAGGTTAGAGATTAAAAAAAGAGAAAACTCAAACAAGTTTGAAGATGGAAAGTAACTATGGAGGTATAAAACTGCAGAAAGAATGGTTAGGGTTAGTCGTGAACAAATACAACATTACTGATCTAACAACAGAAAAGTTAGGGTTAGTACAAGGATAAGTGTAAGATTAAAGGTTAGAGTTAGATCAAAGAGAGCTAACTTCAATAATTATAACATTAAAAAAAGAAGCAACTATAAACAGAGGTAAGGAAAAAACTACAAGTAAGGAATATGGAATTAGGCATGAACAAAAACAACAGTACTGATTACGCAACACAACAACAGAAAAGATAGGGTTATAAGGTTAAAGGTTATGGTTAGAATAAAGACGAGACCAGTGAAAATACCAAGGACAGAAGTAGGGTGAAACCAAAGTAGAAAACAAAACTAAAGTAGAAGGCGAGACCTAGGAAAGTACCTTGGATAAAGATAGGGCGAGACCAGTGGGCAAGACCTGTGATAATACACAAGACAAGGTCAGGCCAATGACATACTTAGCACCTCGTCAAAAACGATTACAGCGCCCACTATAAGGGGTGTAAGTCCAATAATGGTTGCAGCGCCCTCTATAGGGGTCAAAGGTCAAATACCCAAACTCATTTGCATATTTTAGGGAAAATTGGGGTATTTCAGAAATATTTTATAAAGAATGCACTATGGGGCTCCTCGTCAAAAGTGTTCTGAGGTAACGCGTTCTACTACTTTTCAAGTATTCGAGTTTTCTACTGCATTTAGGATGTCATTGTTGTAACGTTGAAGCTTGTCTTACTCCCTGCTTCTGTTGAAATTCGTCTGTAAGATATCTGGATTTCTTTTCACAATTACAGACACTTCTGTGTGCATGTTTTTGGTTTTTTTTTTTCAGAAATCGCATATTTCCTTGTACGCCATCATAATATTATTTGTTCATCATGATGTTACTAGCTCACCTGACCCAAAGGGTCATTGCGAGCTTTTGCTATCACTTGCGTCCGTCGTCCGTCCATGACCTTGTTTCATATTTTCATTTTTTTTTTCTCTAAAACCACTGAACCAAATTCATCAAAACTTTACAGGAATGATCATTGGTACATGTGGGTCCTTTACAAAGATTGTTCATTTAGTTCCGAGCTGATAAAAATCATGGCCGCCGGTGTGGAACAGTTTTAACGTTGGTCCCTTTTGGAAAATCGCATTTTTTATCTTCTCAGGAACCATGGAAACACATTCCACCAAACATTACTGGAATGATTTATTGGGGTCCATGATTACAAAGATTGCTAATTTCGCTCCGTACGTCCGATAGAATTGGCGTCACGGAACATAGACATGGACATTTTTCATCCTCTTCTCCGAAACCACTGAAACAAATTCAACCAAATTATACAGAATTGATGTTTGGGAGGTCCTTTACAAAGATTGCTCTTTTTTGTTCCATTCCGATAGATTAACATTGGACCCTATAGGAAAATAACCATTTCATCAACTACGCTGAAACTATTGAAGTAAATTCAACTAAACTGTATTGGACTAATGTATGGAAGGTCCTTTTTCAAAGATTGCACAATTGGTTCCAATCAGATGAAAAAATGGCCACCAGGGTTAGACATAGTTTAACATTGAACCTTATGGGAGGTCATCCTTTTCATCGTCTGTTCTGAAACTGTTGAAAAAATGACTAAACTGTACTGGAATGATGTATGGAAGGTCAGTTACAAAGATTGTTCATTTCAATTTGATCTGACATAACTGTGATATGGGGTCGGTGGATAACATAGCTTAACATTCATTAGACTCCATGGGAAAAAAACTTCATACCTATGTCTGAAAAAAGGTCAATGATTGAGTTAGCAACGAACCGCACAAATGCATTTTCTTGAATGCTTATTTTATAACGGCTGTATAAATTTCTAAATGGACACCATATTGGAGCACACAGTGAAACGTGTTTGGCCAAACTTTTTTGGACTGGTTTTACTGATTTGCCTAGGTTCGAGCATGTTTGGTTAAAGCAGGTTTCTTGTTCAGTAAGGGATTGCTTTATAAAGGTTTCGTTACATTTAGTTTTGTTATGTAGTCGGGTCCTACCTGCATCTTTGTTAAAAACATTTAACTTTGGTATCATTGATAAAAGCTTCAATTGTCAATAAAAAAACAATACACATATATTTCTATTATGCCTGAGAATGGGTAAATATCTTGAATCGTGATATTTGTTCATAAAATTTATGCCATAATCGGAGCACTTAGGAACGCCATTGAATTTTATTAATTGATCAGAATTTTTTTGTGTTCATAGGATTATCTACCGGTAGATCTAAAATTTTTACTTTTTCTGTATCTCCATTTTTAATTAATTGAATTACTTCTATCTGCTTGTTCCTGGAATGAGACACTTTATTCAACGGCAATTTGTTCAAAACGATTCTAAATTATCCAAAATGCTTAAAAAACATTTTCTTAATAAGACCGCTTTTGTCTACCCACACATTGCATATCTGGAATATTTTATGACAAACTAATTTATAGAACTAATTGCTTTTAAAATCCAGCATTTGTAATTGGATTGTAGGTAAGAAAAAAACAAAATTTTCTACTTATGACATTCCACTTAATTAGGTCTTTTTTTGTGGGACAAAATTTGCACATTTGAGGTTTTTCAGAAAACGAAAAGTCTAAAAAAAAAAGGCTTTGTTGCAACTGATGTAGCTGATATCATTTTAAGTCAAAATGACGGACGTATTATGGTATACCGATATCCGATTGTCCGTCCGTCCGTCCGTCCGTCTGTCTGTCTGTTTGTCTGTTTGTCCGTCCGTCCGTACGTTTCATATGTCGCACTCTAACTTGACAACCATTTGACCGATTCACTTCAATCTTTGTGGATGTATTTGGTATGATGGCCTCACGATATGGATACTTTTTCATGAAATTTCTTGCAAGAGTTATAGGACTTTATTCGTCAATTTTAAGGCAATTTTTTACATGTCGCGCTCTCACTTGACAATCCTTTGGCTAAATCTCTTCAAACTTTGTAGAGGTATTAGGTATGATGGCCTCACAATCTGTATACTTTTTCGTGAAATTCGATTCTTCTTGCAAGAGTTACGAGACTTTATTCGTCAATTTTAAGGCTATTTTTTACATGTCGCTCTCTAATTTGACAACCCTTTGGCCAACCCTTTGGCCAATTCTTTTCAAACTTTGTAGAGGTATTAGACATGATGGCCTCACAATCTGTATACTTCTTCAAGAAATTTGAATTTTTCTTGCTAGAGTTATAGGACATTCTTTCATCAAATTTAAGGCATTTTGTTTCATGTCGCACTCTAACTGATAAGTACATTGTACTTTGAGCAGCTCAATTCAAACTTTGCAGATTGATTTTTTAAAGAGATATCAAGCTTAATATGGCAGTTATAGGTGCTTCTGAATTGAGAACCCATTACCTTAATCGCTTAAGTTTTAAATGGGTGACGACGGGCATATCATGCGACTTGGCGCAGCTGTTTATTATGTCATTGGAAGATGGCTGTGAAATGTCAATAGAGTATCAGTTAAAATTGTATTATAAGCTTTTGACAATCTTAACATGGATTACCATTTAATAGAGTGTAGGCATATTGGTAGTATTAGATACAAAATAAACTGTGGACACAGGATATGTCTCGCCCGCCCCTTGCATTGCCTTAATTTCCATATTGATCTACTGCAGCAGGAATAAAAATAAAATATAATCTTTAACTGTGTTTACAATTTCCTTGGAAAAAATTATGTGATCACTCATGCATGACTAATGAGCCAGGGCCACCATCTGGGCGTGGAATCGGTATGCACACCCCAAAATGTAACTGCATGTTGAATATCAAGTGCCTAGGACTACTGGTATAGGCTGTACAAACTGCTTGCTAAAAACTTAGTGACCGTTCATGCATGACTAAGGAGCCACGGCCCCCATCCGGGCGTGGAATCGGTATGTACTCCCCAAGACGCAACTGCATGTTAAATATCAAGTGCCTAGGACAACTGGTATTGGCTGTACAAACTGCTTGCTAAAAACTTAAAGTGATCGTTCACGAGTGACTAAGGGGCCAGGCCACCATCTGGGCGTGGAATCAGTATGTACCCTCCAAGACGCAACTGTATGTCAATGGAGAAATTAACAGTATAAAAAATTCCACGGGAAGTTGATTCCATAAAAACAAAAACAGTCACTGCAGGGGGTCCAATCGAATTGGTAAGTGCAGCGTGTATTTTGGTAAGTGCTGCCAAAGATGGCTGACTTGCCCCGCTTCGGCAAGCAAAGGTCAGAAGTTGAGAGTGTCTTATCGTTGTATATTTACACGGTGTATTCTGTAAATATTGCGTTTCGGCTCTCCTTCCATTTGAAAACCGATACGTGTATTTACTTTAGTACAAATAACGTTTTCAAGAAAGCTATTGAAGGAAAACCGACGTGGGGTAGGTCAAAATTTTGAACACGCCAATTTCAACTTTGGATTTCTATACATTTAACCCATAATATGTTACGTTTGTGGTATATAAGTGTTGCTTGATGGTTAGAAAACATGTCAAAGATTCATTTTTCATAAGGTTGTATGTCGTTTAGTTTATTTTCGACATTACTTCAAATTTTGGTAAGTGCAGTGCGGCGTACGCCAAATTGGTAAGTGCAATATATTCCAATTCTATGGAAATATTATAACAAAAGATATCTGCATCTTTTATCATATTTTTCCTAAGAAAAAAGTTTTTTGCCGAACATTTAACCTGCAGAAAGTGACAGCATCGTCGTATTTTGTTCCAGAATATTGAAAATGAATGAGAAAGAACAGAGAGAACAACAGAATGAAGCATATATTTGTATTATGTTAAATATCGAATCGCGTCAAATATGTGTTAAAAAGTCCATAACTGCAAATGGAAAGTTTTATCTTTGGCAAGAAGAATTAGTTCCTTCATGTTAAATGCAAAAGTAGAGACTTTGTCTCATGTGCGTTTGTTTTCTCCATATCCTTTATTGTTTATTGAATAGTAAAACTGTAAGTGTTCAAATCTGCTGTGAATCAAGTTGGAAAATATCGAGCTTATACATAACAAAGGACTTAGGTTCATTTACGAGTTTTAACAG
>MJUU01056146.1:16683-29936 GCA_002080025.1 Modiolus philippinarum
TTTTAATACAGCCAATTGGAATCTAAATTTTGTCACAATGGTCCTTAGATGGGCTCTTAACGTGAACAAATGTTTGTATTTCACCAACATTTGCTGGGACTTAGTATAAATCTGACATTATTTTAAGTTTGAATTCAAAATCAAGATCAGCAGTCAACTTAAATAGACAAAAATATATTTTGCCTTGATACACACCTACGTCAAATTAAATACGTGCTAAGGACCTCACTGTCGGCCTTTCAAACAACTAACTGAAAGCAAACATGACCACAATGGGTATCACATGGACCCTTCATCAAAGGTAGCTGGCATGTAAGGCATTTCATCAATAGCTGCGAACTGGGAGATTAGTTTAACATTGTAACATATGGAAATACGTTTTTTAAAAAGACTTTTCTCTGGTTATTATCTTAAAGATATAAACATAGACTAAGTAACCTGATATTACCTTGACACTGAATTAATACTCATGATCGGCAATTATCATAAATAGATCCCAAGGATATAGGTTTGATTACACACTTACGATGGTATAATCGATCCTTATATATTTTATCTGCTTATGACTGCTTGTGATTAGCATACTTTAATAGGTTAATTGGCATCAACTAATGTCCGGAATATCAAGATCATGCTCAGCATATCTAATCATTGAATATAACCTTTCTCTCAAACAACTAATTCAAACAAAACTAGGTAAAGATAATCCTTAGACGAATCCTTCAACAGAGGTATCTGACAGGTCCATATTTGATGAAGGATTGCTGCTATTTGTAAGTATCGTCTAACATTGTTACCTCATAAGAAACACATTCAAAAGAATTTTTTGTTTGGTGTTTGGTGATTATTTGTATGATATAAGCATAGACTAAATAACCAGATTTTATCTTTATTCTGAATTCAAAATCATTATCAACAATTATCATAAATAGACAAAGAACATATTAGGATTGATAATATCACCTTGACGAACACCTTCATCAAAATATTATAATAAATTCATTCGAAGCTGTTCAGTGCCGGTAAATTTGCAATCTAAGTAACTGATGGAGCAGAAGTTAGTGTTTCAGTCGAGAGTGTTATCTGATAAATGATTTGATATTTTATAGTACTATCCGTATCGTATTTCTAAAAGTGCCTACAGATCTGCATAATTTTGTATGGTCCTGCAACGAAAATTCGGTGGCAATTGAATTGCCGTTGTTTATCCGTCCGTTCTGTCAAATGTATGGTACATGATTTGTTGTCCTACTACAGTTTTATGCTGGGAAGCTTTTATGTCAAATTTGGAGCAGTTCCCCTAAATAAAAGAATTAAAGTGGGAACTAGGCAAGCAGTCGATATAGACATGTTTTCGATTTTGTTGCTTTGGTATTTAACGGAACATATTTAACTATAGACTTATTCGGAAATACAATTTATTACTCTAATACGTTAATACGTTACCACTGTTTGGCAGCGGAGTTTTTTATTTTATTTTATTTTTTTTTTGTTCAATGGAAAACTATATTTTTTAGTAAACTAATTAAATATTTGTAATGTGATGGAGCTCATCAGTACTTACCAGTAAATAGAAGATATAGTGCAGTAATCTCTCCAGTGTAATAACGTTATTAATATTGATGTAAGTCTTTATTACCTCTAGTAGAATTTCAGAAGTTTTTTTTTTGTTTGTTTGTTTTGTATTTTGCTTTTTGTTTGTTTTTTAAATATTTAGAAATAATCTATACTGGCTTATACAACCAGAGCCATATAAATCAATATGTCTCTGATACAACTTTCGCACACTTATGTTTCTTATTTATTTTATTTCTTTAAGGAAGTACGGGAGTCTTCTACCATTTGAATTCATTTTTTATGGTGTGATTGATATAAAAGGTACAAATAATTGATTTTTTTCTATTCTTATTTTTGGAACAAAAGCAATGGTTCCATTTCTTAAAAAATATCGACATGTTAATAACATCAGTATATTTGTATATACAATGTATTATAAAATAAATTGAGAAAATGAACTTGTGACCGAGACATAATATGTGTCTGATGGAAGTTATTTAAAAATATTTGACAAAGATATTAATTAACATATCAATTCATTAAATAATTTGAATATAACCTCAATGACCCCATTTTTCATTTTGTTTAAAAAAAAGAGAGCAAAACAAAGTCTAACAATGTAAAATCAATCAAAATTCTTTCTGATGAAACTTTTGGAAAATTATTATTTCTTTTTACATTTCAACAATAAAAGGCGAAAAATTGTGAGCCTTGGCCCAATTTATATTTTATTTTTTTGCATGCTCTAATGATATGAATTAATCCATGGAAATATCTCAAAATTTTACGAGTCACTTTTTGAACCCTGACGTACAGCCTTAAAATAACTGACACCGACCAAAATTTTGGCGTACACCGCACTGCACNGAATAAAAATAAAATATAATCTTTAACTGTGTTTACAATTTCCTTGGAAAAAATGATGTGATCACTCATGCATGACTAAGGAGCCAGGGCCACCATCTGGGCGTGGAATCGGTATGTACACCCCAAAATGTAACTGCATGTTAAATATCAAGTGCCTAGGACTACTGGTATAGGCTGTACAAACTGCTTGCTAAAAACTTAGTGACCGTTCATGCATGACTAAGGAGCCACGGCCACCATCCGGGCGTGGAATCGGTATGTACTCCCCAAGACGCAACTGCATATTAAATATCAAGTGCCTAGGACAACTGGTATTGGCTGTACAAACTGCTTGCTAAAAACTTAAAGTGATCGTTCACGAGTGACTAAGGGGCCAGGCCACCATCTGGGCGTGGAATCAGTATGTACTNAATATGCAACGATAAGACACTCTCAACTTCTGACCTTTGCTTGCCGAAGCGGGGCGCGTCAGCCATCTTTGGCAGCACTTACCAAAATACACGCTGCACTTACCAATTCGATTGGACCCCCTGCACTGGAAAAGTCAGGATATTTTGATGACCCGTTAAATTTCAAAGAATTTTTATAAAAATTTACTTGTATTCCAGTAGTAATTGTAGGCCATAACTACAGCAAACTCGATAAAATTCTACAGCGTATTTGTTTAATTGTAAATTGAGACTATTGTAAACGATGCCGATGGAGGTCTTCACAATCAGGTTTCAATTTGAGAAGTATGTTGGTTTTGAAGCTGCCACATCACTTATTGCGTTATATATAATTATGAGCAAGCACAACCAAATCAATTTTATCATAAGTGTACATGCTTTCATACACTGTGACTCGGCTGAATTTTGCTTATTCTGGTATTTATGATGACAGGCTTTAACCTGTAACATCGTGAAAACAACATTCCAGAACCGGCGATGTTATTATCTGCCCTTGGTATTGTATTGTTTCCCCTTAAAGATATCATCCAACTGGCTGGGCAACCCTTGCCCCCAGGGTCCTTGATTTTGCCTAGCCATTTAGGGGACAACCATTTGATTTGGAGGGGGGCTGGCAGTTTCGGTCGAGCCAGATTATTTATTTTCAAAATTTTGTCGGCCAGAATATTTATTTTGTGCCGCTTTGTGGCGAAAATTTGTGTTTTTCAATAACGTAATCGTATCGTACCAATAAATCTAAGGTCAGATTATTTATTTTGTTGGTTGTGCAGGCCAGATTATTTATTTCCAACTTTTTCAGGGACAGAATATTTATTTACAAAATTTGCCAGGTCCCCCCTCAGAATCAAATGGTCGTCCCCTTATGGGAACTTCTTTCCTTTTCAGCTATTGCACCTGCACTTACTTACTGTATTAATGGCAACTTCATCTACCCAAACGAATCAACCCGATATTTTCTGGTCAAGGAAAATTTGGGATTTTAAAAAGTTATATATGCATTAAGAATGCAAAACGTACAGAAACCATTACCCTCGTGATTTGTTCGTAAAACAGATTTAATTTCATGACACAGTAGTAACAATGAAGCACTGATGAGAGAGGGCAAAAGGCGGTTTTATCCCGATTTCCCGTCATTAAACAGTTAAAATGAAAAACTCCGGTAATCTTGGACATTTTTCGCGAAACGGTACGATCCCAGAAGATGGTATTTAAGAAACCAATTTTTGCTAATCCCATTAAATTTTACGACAAAATCCCTATTTCCAGGGTCTAAAAACTCCAATTTCCTCTGTCCCGATGGCATTTTAATCCCGAACTCCCGGTCTTAAAAAGGAGCCATACTGAATTCCTGAAGTTAAAAATGGCCAATCCCTGTGTCCTGAAAATGGTCACCCCCCCCCCCCCCCCAACTGATGATGCTTTTCAGATGTCGTCCAACTGGCTGAAGATTCAGATTATATTGGCAACCCTTGCCCCTGGGGTCCATGCGTTTGCATAGCCATCAGGGATGACACAATATTGGCAAATCAATGATTATACAAATCATTGGGCAAAGTGGCCATGCAGCTGGGACCTGGCAAACAGAATTTTGAGTAGCCCAGCCAATAATTTCACTTGCCTAGTATTATATTGTCATCCAAAACTGCATCCTATTTAAGTAGCCACCTGGGCTACAGGTTCTCAAAGTTTAGTAGCCCAGGCCAAGGACGTATTGGGCTACTGCCAGTCCGGGCTGCCAGTAGTCAGTACTGGGCCTGCATCAGTGGGAACTTCAGCTATCCAGGCACCATGCTCAGTGTAAATAGCAACTTCATCTACAAAAACGCATCAACCCGATATTCTCTGGTCAAGGGAAATTTGGGAATTTTAAAAAGTTATGCATAAAAGTCTGTTTCACTTCCTTTAGATAATGGAAATTCTATTCTGCTGACTTTAATATTGCATCTTTTGGCACCGGATTTTGCATGGTTGTGTAAAAATATTATACACTTCTGGAACCACTTTTAATTTGATGATTTCCAATACGTGTTGAAAGAAAAAACACTTTTTAAAAATGCTCCATGCTATTAAATGGATGATATTTTCCGCGCACAATTATCGACTAGATTGGACCATTCTGAAATAGGTATCGGCAGGTATATCTTTCAGTCAGATAATAAACAAGTCTCACTTTGGCTATTACCATGTGCTTGGACCCCCTTTTGATTTAAGAAAAAAAATACCCGTAAATGATTTAATTCACAAAATACTTAAACATGTAATTGAAATATGCATGCATTAAACACAAAAGAAATATTTGAAATAAATTGTTAATGTACTGTTAATTTCTAATCGGTGTTTACAAACAAAAAGTCCGTGGATGACAATTGTTAACCCCGAACGAGTACACCTTGCTAATATTAGGTAGGTCAACTCGGGTCATCTTAATCATCAAGTTACTTGGTCGCCCTTAAAATAGAATAATCCAACACTTAGAAATTTTCACCTGTTTGAAAAAAAATTGTGAAAATGCATATGACTGCAGACTTTTGTGCATGTCATAAACGGCGAATTCAACGTTTTTCAGTTATGTATGATCATTCTTGATATACATACCAACTATGATAAAGATCAGTGTAAAAATAAAGCTGAAATCGTGAGATTTCCATTATCTATAGGAAGTGAAACCGACTTTAAGAATGGAAAACGTACAACAGCCGGTAAGCAGAAACCATTACCTTAGCTAGCCTCGTGGGAAGAAGATGATGTCATATCGGATCACTGGTTATAACGTGAATACACTATTTCAGATCTGTTTCATCACTGCGTTTGATATAACGGAAATTACGCCTAGAGACATCAGCGACCCGAGACACCCCGCTTACTTCCGCTTCACCACCCCAGACCTTTCTTTTGTTTATATATGTAGTTAAAACAAATTATAATAATCTGTATCAATATTTATTTTCGTCACTTCCGATCCTAAATGGCGCATATGGCAAAATGAGGGTTACTTTATAATGCAAATTTATGAATATTCATAGGCAGTTATACCACGTGACCATAGAGAAGTGCCTGAATCCACTTTTTCAATTACCGGCGTTATACGGATAATATTATCTTTTTCACCGTATTCGACTCTAATTTTACCTGCACAAATAGTTTCCGGCGCGAATTTCATGAAATAAATGTGAAATCTGTGTAAATGTTAACAAAATTGGGACAGTTTCATAAGGTCCTCATCAAAAACCTGCATTTTTAACATTCGTGGGAACCTTTATTTCATTTCTGTTGATGTAAGTAGGTATATCACTGAATTATTATTATTAAACACTTGCATATTCTTTCATGACAAAATGTTTACATCTTGACATTACTTGACAATTTCAATTTGAAATCACAAAAAATCGACATCTTGCAATTACTTGACAAAGACAATACTACGCAATTCGCTTCAAATATTATTTCCTTCTGGGAACCTTGAATTTTTAAGATATTTTATTCATTTGAATGTGTGGTGAAGGAGGGAAACCTAAACCAGAGACATTTAAATACGTGTTTTATATGTCTCTGCCTAAACTGTACATTTTTTTCATGTAAAACTGACATTTTTATAAAATGTCCGGGCCCTTCATGAAAACGTTTCATTTCTTTTCACAATTTATTTGATATTTTGACGCCATTTTGTCTAAAAATGGCGATATATGCAAATGAGCAAAACGGTAAGATTTTGCCATATGGATACCCATAACTGTACTACGGTCAACTTTTATACCTACAAATATCTCCCTAAATAAAAAAGGTACTCTGTAATTTGGCACGAAGCATTTTCGATATAAAGTGAATCGAATTAGGTAAAAAGTAAAAATTTGCGGACTTTCACTTTAATTTTGAAGCTTTTTTATATGTTTTCACGAGGTATTGGACTTGAAACTGCTCAATTTCTGTATACTATAACTTAAATTGATGAATTCTTCAGGAACCAAGAGAAAAAAAAGAAAAGAAAAATACAGTGACGAAATTCATTCATAGTGTCTAAGCGATGGATTATATTGCGGATGAATTTAGTGTAAGGAATGAGCAATGAGGTTTTCTCCTTTTTTAGATGACTCAGTACTATGTCAATTTCGAGCTGCGCTCGTTAATAGCCAAATTTCCAATTTAATTTTATGAATGAAACATTGTGATGTCCAAATTTTCCGGGAAATTGACAAAAAGCAACCATGAAAATAACCGGGATTTTTTCGTGTTCATTCCGATTTACATCGAAACTTTTCTTCCGAAATAAACATCCGGCGTCAGGTGGGAGAGCTGGGCAGAAGAATCAAATATCAGATATTTGGATCAAGCCAGCATGTAAAATACTGGCATCTCATAATTGTAAGTATTTAAGTCTCAATTAAACCTGAAATTCAATATCAAACCGATGGTGTTGTCAGATTCTGGCGTTTTGCTTGGTAAAACACCTTCAATCGCTAGTCTCGGCTGTACTTTCAAATTTTTCTACTTGACCTCCGTTGTATGTCTTATTCTTGTCAGCCAGTTCTGCTAATCTCTTTATAATTTTTAAAACATCTCTGGCTTTGAATCCCAAAAGGGTTTACCTGGTCAGCATGTTGAGTTTTACACCATGCTTCTCAATCCTGGTTATATAGGCCAAATAGAAGACTTTCCAGAAGGTGAATTTTCCCGTAATATTTTGACATCACAATATAGATTTTCCAACCTCACAATGTTCAGTGACGTAATTTGCGCCAAATGACCCCAGGTCAACCAGCGCAATTCATTCATAAACAGAAGTAAGAAAGTGGTCTATCTTCACACACAATACACGTTTGTCCAGGATTCGTTTGCCCGATGTCTGTTCGCCCTCAAGTGGGTCCGTTCACGTCCCATATAATACAATGTATACTTTGCAATTATCATGACATGTTAATTGTACATACATGATACTTATGTGAATATTTTGCCACTGAATGTTTATTTTACAATTTATTGGCAATGACTACTGACTTGGAAGTGTTGATTGACAGCTGTTTATTTGATATTATTGAAAGTTTTATAATTAAGATGCTTGTTTTTTAAACTTCAATAGAACATTCATTGGTTGCTCTTATAATTAATTTTGATTGGAAACTGTTATAACTTTAATCAGTAAATATTGCTATAGTTAGGCATTTATAATCAAATCTTAATTACATGAAGTTTGCTTGCATTTATTAAATTTAAAACATTTACAGCATTGGCTTGTGCTGAGTAAATTTTTGAAGAAAAAAAAACCAATTGTTGGAAGATGAAAGTAAACTTGCATTCACAGCTTAAGTTCCTAGATGCCTTTTTCTCATAGACATGTTTATGCAAAGGACAGTTATAGACCCAGAAAAGAAAAAATAATACATGTAAAGGAAATTCAAAAATGTATAATAATTCTGTCCTTTGCAATGACCCTTCAGGGCGAACAGGAAAGTGGGCGAACATGATTGTGGGCAAACTGACCTGGATTCGGTCAAATCTGACCCAACTAGTGTCTGCTTGTGCTAGCTTGTTTCTCTATGTGTGTTGATCATGGTTAATCCTTGGGTACTATTTAGAAGTCTGCATCATGATCAGGGTAACAGTACAGAAAGAGACATACCATAGCAAATCACTGTGATAGTGGGAATATCTAGGAATGTGATTTGGATAAATTTCTTGCCTTGAAAACAATTTTATTGGGACAATAAAACCCAAGTTTTTTTCAGGATATTTCCTGTTGTACAGTAAAAAATCTAAGAAAGCAGATAGACTTCAAAGAATTTATAAGAAAATGAGTCATATAATTTAAGCCTCCCCACTCAGCTTTATGTCTTATAATGTATATCACAGTCATATGGTATGTCTGTGATTTTATGTCTAAAGGATTACAATTTATGTCTCTCGAAGTGATTTGTTATAGTATGCCTCTATCTGTACTGTAGGCATGAGACTAAAATGTTGGCAGCCCCATTTCCCCAGAATGTCATTTAACAGTTTCAGATCACTTAACTGCTTGACAGTGGCTTATAATTCTTTTGCTGTTATCATCAGGTCCAAGCTCTTAATTATCTCATCTCATGATCAGCTTAGTGTTCATATAGTGGACAGTGCAGAATGTAACTGCCTGTTGTCTACACAGGGACAGATAGGTGTTTTTGTCTGGCCTAAATTATGTCTGTATTTTCTGAGATGGGAGTATCGTGTTCTCAAACCAGGTATTATTATTCCAATGTCTTTATTACAAGGTATGTCTAAATAAGTAACCAATGGTCTCGATCTTGGGGCTCATGCTTTATAAATATCTCCCACTGGTGTCCAGATCCCATCTTTTCTTCAATTTTACTCTGGTTTTCTTTCTTGCTGCCAGTTTTACACTGTTGATTGTAATAATGTTGTTACTGGTGTTTATCAAAATGACTCCTGAGGCCACTTCTTTTGCAAGTTTACCTGCTTGTTCATTCCTTAAAATGGCCAGATGTCCATATAAATGTTTTTCTTAATAGACTTGCAATGTGTTCTTTGATGTCTATATTATTAAATCCATTTAGTTACACATGTGGATGACTTTCACAAAAGAGCTAGGATATCCACTGTCTACTGACTGTCTGATAGAAGTTTTAGCTTTGTATAGTTGTGAAGTATACTAAGTCTGTAATACAGTATTCTAGGACTATTAATACAGCCATTGATCCAGATGGAAGTATTGAACCTCTTTGTGCCAAAATACTGTTGCTATCCATTGATTCCAAGACAATCTGGCTCACTATTTCCTTACTCAATGCCACTTGATCTTGTGTTCTTGTTTTTGAGATATCCAAACAGCTTTAGTACTGACTTTTCTATTTGATCCTTAATTGATAACCTGCCTTGTATGTACATTCATGCTCTTTAAGTTTGATGTCCTTTTTTGTTGATTTATAGAGACATAAGGTTTCGAAATAGTCATATGCAGAAACTTAATTCACAGTAACTTTCCTTTGGTATTTCACTATTATACTATTTAGTTATTTAAGTCAAACCACATATTTTTCACACAATTTGATCCAGATGGTCGGGAGATGAAAACAGATACTATTATTGTAGGTCCAGTAAACTTAACTATTTGGAACAGTCACATCCAATTTAAACATTGACAACAGATGTTTCCAATTAATATCTTTATTTTTGTCCTTCTACTTGATTTGACTTAATTACGGGAATAGATATGAAACAGGAGATGCTTACTTTACCGGTGTACCTTATCTCAACCATGGATTTTTATTGGGTCCATACTGTTCATTTGTGTGTGTGTGTTTTACGAAAGGATATGGAGTAAATGAACATGAGACCATAACACATATGTTAACTATAACTGCAATAATTTTAATGAGCTGTATGGCCATTTCGGAAATTTATTCCTCATCAGCAGCACTAGAACCTAAACAAAGGAAATCCATAAGTTCAAAAAAGCTTAAAATGCATAAAATCAAACGAAATCTGAATAATCAGTGACATCAAATATAGCTAAGGACAAAACTACTACCGGGGGTATGTGTACCCATTTTCTTTTCTGTTTTGTTCTTGTGTGATGTCTTGTTTTTCCAATGCTTTAATGTCTTTGGATTCAGATCAGTTAGGTTCTGTCTTACTTTATGGGAAAACATCATTTTTATCATCTGCTCTGAAATATTTGAAGCAAAACTGTACTGTAATGATGTAAGGAAGATCCTTTACAAAGTTTGCTCATTTCATTCAAAATTAACAAAAACATGGCCACCAGGAGGGAACATGGTTTAACATTGGCCCTATGGAAAAGCAAATCATATTTTGATAAATCCCATCTGAAACTCCGACGAAAATACATTTTAAATTTTTACAGGAATGATGTATAGATTATAAGGTCATTCCATAAATCGCTCAATTTGTTTGAATCCGATAAAAATGTGCCAACAAGCGCGGAACATAGTTTAACCTGGGACTAATATAATATATTAGTCCCAGGTTTAACATTTGAACCTGAGGATCACAATTTGCATTGGTTAAGCAAGTTTAATTAATAAACTGTACAGGAATGATGTAGGGAAGATCATTTAGAAAGTTTGCTGATTTCGTCCCGATTCGACAAGAAATGACCACCAGGGCAGAACATATGTTCTTTGGGAAATCATAATTCGATAATCTCCTCTGAAAATGCCTACAACAATTTCAAAACAAATTTTACAGGAATGTTAAGTGTATTGAAGATTATTGCTCCTTCTGCTTGGATCAAATAAAAACATGGCCGACATAACATCGGTCTCGATAGTAAAAACGCCATTTTCATCATCTGGTATGAAGCTATTTGTCAGGTAAGGAATGTTTTCAATTCCGAGAATTTCGGATATTCCATATATTAAAGATAGTGATAAGTCTTACCATGGACAAACTTGTATTATAAATAGCCACAAGATCTATCTAGGTATGATAACGTAACCGACTTGGTCCATGGATCCACTTTCGTTACCGTGAGGAATATAAGTGGACTGAAGTAGCTGTATCAAAAGCCAATGACTTCTCTCCTAGCACCAGTCCACGAATGTAGTCTACAGTACAGATCAACTATGACTTGCATAATCAGCAAATAAGTATTATGTAACTTATTTTTGCTCTACAGTACTGGCCATAGCCAAGGACAGGGTGACATCATCTTAAGACCTCTGAAACCACCTTACAACCATTAACGGACCTCACTTACTTCTTAGCCTATTTAATATTGTATAGCATTGTACAGTCGATCCCTACCCTAAAAAGAAGTTCATGAAGTGGCAATATTAATATAAAGGCACCGGATCTGTTTTCGAAAATATTAATCAAAATGAAATAATCGGTATATGTCAAAATATAAATATATAAGTATCGTGTGCTGTGGAAAGTAGATAGCATTTTGTTATGAAACAAGCGTTGTTATCACCTTTGAAAATGTGTCTAAAAAGACGAAATTACCGGTTAATTCTTTGCCACAAGCGAAAAATGAAGTTAATGCACTTTTGAAAAAAGGTTTAGCATCAAAGGCACTGCACAATATGTCATGAAACATTTTCTTTCTGAGAAAAAAGCAAAAAATATAACCGTCGTTTAACCCCCCCCCCCCTAGAAAGTCTGCAATACAACCAGCAAGTCAGCAAGTGCAGAACAAAGTTAAGCATTGGACTCTTTGCCGAAGTTTGGGAAAACACATTAAAGATCTCCTTTGAAAGCAAAAGGTCAGTTGGGACTAGACTTGTCCTCGCGTTTGCAAACTCCAACGTGGTAGACTGTATGAATAATCTCATCAACAAAAGAACTATTTGAACTTAAATGCAGCTATGCTGTGTATTTGTAAAATCAAATAAATCCAGACTTATTTATATATTCAGCTCAATTTGTAGAACTATTCATTTGGACTTAATTGCCATTACTTGATGAAGAAATTCAACAACTCATTCTCATACATTTTGTTCATAATACACTACTGAAACATTTTGTCCGTTTATTCCCTCTATCAGAATTTCATGAAACTTTATAATATATAAGAACTAGAATTATATATTATATAGAATTAAATATCCGCTCAACGTATCTTTATGCCCCGCCCAAGAATGCAGAAGGGGCAAATAGTGTTACCCTAGTTTGGTCGCACGTCCGGTTAAGTTGTAAATAAATTTCTCAGAAACTACAAGATGCAGGTCAGTAGGTACCACATAGTTCACTAGGTACTTTGACTCTGACCCGCATTTCATGCGTGAGTGACTCTGTTGCGTTTATGCCCATTTCTCAACAACACATTACAATACTATGATGTTTATTCAATTAGTTGCCTTGAAGAGTACCACCCAAGTCATTGACAATTTAGTAGCTTTGACCTTACATTTTACGTTTCAGTGACTCTGTTAAAGTTTTGAGTTTTAAGTCCATTTTCTCAGCAACTACACATAATTAGACAATGATCTTTCATCAAATAATCACCTTCATCAGTAATTCCCAAGTCCACAGCGTACCAGCAAATATTGGGGAAAGCATATATACTTAGGGGGGAGTTTTGACAATTTTTGAGAAAAGGTAAGATTGCACATTATTCAAACACAATAATGTAAAAATACTATATATCACGGAACCCAGCAATAAATACACTACACGATGGTCAAAAGAATAAAGATCCACACACTACAGTTTTTCTGAACACTTCGACATAATTTCAAACTTTCGGGTAAAAAATGATATTTTCTAAAATTGTATCTTTCTAGCATGTAAATGAATCTTTTAACCTGTTCATATACCATTAAAAATGCAAAATTTTTCACCAAGACTTAAATTATCACCCACAATACGTGATATCATCGTTGCTCGAATATTTCACACTTTTTGTATGTGTGACCGGGGGGGGGGGGT
>MJUU01056146.1:35005-48429 GCA_002080025.1 Modiolus philippinarum
ATAAACCCCCAAAAAACACGTCTGCCAACCGGAAACTTGTTTTAATATGGCACCCTATGGGGAAACCAATCTATAATTAAAATGAGATCTTTCAATAGTTCCTTACACTCACTGCAGTAACCTTCTGAAACTCTTGAAGCAAATTCAATCAAACTTAAAGTCTTTATAGGAATGACGCATGGAAGGTCTTTTACAAGGTTTTGTCCGATAAAAACATTGCCGCCAGTACGGAACATATTTATCCCCCCGCTTAGCGAAAGCGGGGGGATCATGTAATGCAGTCCGTCCGTACGTACGTACGTACGTACGTCTGTAGTGGCAAGGCATATCTCTGAAACCGCAACAGATAGAAACTTAAAATTTGGCATCATGGAAGAGTATATGACCCACTAGGGAATAGACCCCTAAAAATTGGAATTCGACCCCTTGGGGCCAAATTATGAGCGAAAAACAAATTTTGCGATATCCAATTAATGGAGATATCTCCAAAAGTGTTAAAGCTANACGAACTTTACAGGAATGATGTACGGAAGATACTTTTAAGATTGCCGGCCATTATGTCCCAATGCGATTTAATACATGGCCACAAGCTGGACAGACATAGTTTCACATTTGACCTTCTCACAGCGTACCAGCAAATATTGCGGGGAGAGCATATATACTTAGGGGTGGGGGGGGGGACAATTTTTGCGTGGTTGTTTGGAGAAAAGGTAAGATTGCACATTATTCAAACACAATAATTTGAAAGTGCTATATACCAAGGAACCCAGCAATAAATACGCTACACGATGGTCAAAAGAATAAAGATCCACACACTACAGTTTTTCTGAACACTTCGACATAATTTCAAATTTTCGGGTAAAAAAATGATATTTTCTAAAATTGTATCTTTCTAGCATGTAAATGAATCTTTACCTGTGCAATTTCACCAAGACTTTAATTATCACCCAAAAAATTGTGATATCATCGTTGCTCGAACATTTCACATTTTTTGTATGTGTGACGGGGGGGTCATATATCTTCGCGGGAGGGAAAGCATATTTATATATTTTGCTTTCCTGTAGGAAAGAAAGCACCTGCATGAGAGCAAAAACACGTTGCAGTCTACAAGAAGGTCACCAGTGACTGAATTTGTATCTATACGCTTTTATCGAATTTTTAAGCTGCAGTCCTCGGACGAAATTATCGGTTAATTCTTTGCCACAAGCGAAAAATGAAGTTAATGCTCTTTTGAAAAAAGGTTTAGCATCAAAGGACACTGCACAATATGTCATGAAAACATTTTCTTTCTGAGAAAAAAAGCAAAAAATATAACCATTGCTTTCCCCCGCTAAGATATATGACTCCCCCCGGTCATACATATTTATTTATTTATTTAAATGCACATTTATACCCATATACATTAGGGTTGAAGGCATACATGAATAATAACAAAACCATAATAAAACAAAAAGATTACAAAATGAAAAATCATGCAGTTGTTGAGTCCACTCTCCTCAGCGCAAAAGACCTTGTAACGAATGAAGCAGTATACTGCACGATTTGTGGACAATTTAAACATACATATAGTTTATCTGGTTTACTTTCAATATTTGGTATTAAACGTTTTATTTCCTGTAGATAGTTTTCTCTCAGTTTTGTGTTATTATTACATGAAAATAAGAAATGTTCTTCATCATCAATGGTGTTGGAATTGCAGTTCTTGCATTTTCTGTTTTCTCGTTTAATATTTTTGTACCTTCCCCTTTCAATTTCTAAAATATGATCGCTAACTCTTAATTTTGTTAGATATTTTCTATTTTCAAATTTTTTTATATTTTCCAAATATGGTTCAATTTCATATTTTTTCTTAAATTTACTATAAAGAAACAATTTATTACTTTCTGTGAGAGAATTCAATTTTTTAAAAAATAATGTCTTATAGTCTTCTTCAAGTAGTTCTTTCACATACTTTGTAAATTTAGGTTTTTCTGTATGAAAATTTATATTTTCTATATATGTGACATCAATATCAATTTGACTGCCAATATATTTGGCAAAAGTAAACCATGAATATGACCCCATTTCATGTAGTTGTTTTGAGAGCTTATATGCATCATATAATAAAGGATTAACATCAGTAGAAGAAATTCTTGCCATATACTTTAATGTTTGTAATTTTATATACATATCCATTGGATACTGACCAAGTTCAGCTCGTGCGGATATATTTACAGATTTTTTACTTAAACCTAAAATTGATTTACAAAATTTTAGGTTTACTTTTTCAATATTACTGTTGTCATTAGATGCTATGGCATCAAAACTTGAATTGGATTTTTTAGCTCTCTCTTGAGAATTTATAACTTTTTCTAAAAAATCCATATACCAAATCTCTGAATTGTACATTAAAATTGGTTTAATTAGGGATTCAAAAAGTTTTNACTTAAATAAAGTAAAATCTTTTTCTTTTGTGTGAAATTTATAGGATTTAAAGATCAAACTCAATTATATATCCTTAAAGGTTTATACAACTATATATGCATTTGTGAAATATAGGCTTTCTTTATTTTAAGTCTTTTTATTTCTTTCTTGTAAATTAATAATATAACAATTACAGCATGTGTTAGAGGTCGATATAATGTTATATCGACCTAGAAAAGCATATCAACCTCGGATTTCATCCTCGGTCGATATGCATTTCTCAGGTCGATATAACATCATATCGACCTCGTACACATGCTATAATTGTATAATAGTATTAAGATAGCTTCAGTGATTCAAACTTGAAGGAAATATTTCTTAATTTACCAGGTTAGCACAAATAAATACATCAACATTCACTGTAAGCTCGTGATAACGGTCAAGGTCTGATTGTCAATGATACATGCGTTCACAAAAATTCGTGCATTTCGACTTTGCTGGGAGCGGGGGGATGTGCAGTCTCTGACTGCTGCGTTTCATATATTTTGCTTTCCTGTAGGAAAGAAAGCACCTGCATGAGAGCAAAAACACGTTGCAGTCTACAAGAAGGTCACCAGTGACTGAATTTGTATCTTACATACAACTTTTATACGCTTTTATCGACTCTTTAAGCTGCAGTCCTCGGACGAAATTATCGGTTAATTCTTTGCCACAAGCGCAAAATGAAGTTAATGCACTTTTGAAAAAAGGTTTAGCATCAAAGGACACTGCACAATATGTCATGAAAACATTTTCTTTCTGAGAAAAAAAAGCAAAAAATATAACCATTGCTTTCCCCCGCTAAGATATATGACTCACCCCAGTCATACATACAAATAATGTAAAATATTCGAGGAACGCTGATGGAACGTATTTTTGGGTGACAAAGTCTTGGTGAAATTGCATTTTTAATTGTATATGATCAAGTAAAACGATTCATATACATGTTAGAAAGGTAAAATTTTACAAAAAAATTATTTTTTACCCGAAAGTTTGAAATTATGTCGAAGCTTTCGGAGAAACTATAGTGAATGAATCTTTATTCTGTTGACCATGTAGCCTATTTATTGCTGTGTTCCGTAGTTATAGCATTTTTACATTACTGTGTTTGAATAATGTGCAAACTTACCTTTTATCCAGACAGGCACGCAAAAATTGTCAAACTGTACTTCCCCCAAGCATATATCCCCCCCCCCTGCAATATTTGCTGGTACGCTGTGCTTCTGGGGAAACCATCACTTTCATCAGCTGTTGTGAAGCATTTTGTCAGGTGAGCGATACAGGCTCTAGTTATTTATCAAAACTACCAGGAGAAGAACCTTCAACTTTGTATTTGACTTTTGTTTACTTCAAAACACTAGTTTCCTTCCCCTACAGAAATCATGAAGTGTTTGTTCCTGAAACATCCCACAGTATTCGTATGCATTTGTGATACCTACTATAATTGGCACTTAAATCAAAACTCCCACTGGTAGACGATTGTGGATAAATTTACCGCATGTATATGGTATATAATATAATTAATATTTTTAATTTCAGCTGTATTTTCAAGGTAACACAACGTTATTTTTATTACTATCTTTCTTGACCATCTACTAACATAATACTCACATGAATGTCAAGTAATATTTGAACCCTTTACCCACGTTTTTGTGGACGTTTATATATCCTCGCATGTTGATTTCCTATATGATATTGTCTACAGAAAACTTATTTATGTAATATATGCAAGTATTGGGATATTGTTTAATTAAGAAACTTAAGAAGTGCATATTTATTTCATACCAAGCTATTGTATTTATTTATATGAAAGAACAAGAGAAACATACATTTTTATCTCTTTGATTGAAGTGAATTTCATTGAATACACTTGCGTAAATTTATTAATTTCAATGAGATTTCACATTTAATATTTGTAAATTAGTTTTAGTTTTATGACCATCTTCCAGATCCTTTTGTGTAATAAATGAAGTGATTTGAGTAATTTACAGCAGTTTTAATTCACCATGTAAGGACAAACATCACTTGCATCTTTGAATAAGCCCCTGGCAACTGTTGAAGATCTGCGGTTAATACATCGAAGTTACAATAGTCTATTTCGCACTTATGTATAGGTAGATGGAACTTGAAAAAAATGTTTTCTGCTTCAAATTAAGATTAAAAACCGTTTATAGTAATCTTATGTTTTAGAATACAAAAATACACAAGTTGCATAATCAACAGTAGATTTTGTTATGCTGTACACCACCCCGACTAATCTGGGTAATGTTTAGGTAAAAGTAAATGTACCGTACCTTAACATAACTTTGAACTGGAACAAAACATTATCTATAGAATATTTACATTTTTCTCCACTAACATTATTCAACCGGACTAAACCAACTATACACGAACTCCTCTTACTTAAACCTTTCGCCGAGAACTGAGCTTACTAGGGTTGTACACGTGTTTTAAGCAGTAACCTCTCATCAGCAGCACTAGAATGAAATTATATTGAAAGCAATCACCCAATAGTCAGAAGAGAAGTAAACTTTAAAATAGCCAGAAGTAGACACTTTCGCTATATTATATGTATTGGCTTGGGAACTTGGTTTTTGAAGTACATAAGTAAAGTACATAATTCTGGAATAGAATATAATCCCATATCTTTTAACAAACTTTTTATCAAACTTTACAACGAACTTGATACATGCTTGACTTTTGGTATAGTCAGAGGTAATAATTTAGTGACATAAGTAACTAAAGATAGTCACTGTTATCACCAAAATATCGAGGTAAAAAATCCCAAGGTTATGAGGTATTTATGTATAATATAACATATTGATATACAATTCAATGGCTTTCAATGTTTGATAAATGGACAAAAGAAAGCTCAAGTTTTTTTCAGTAGATTTTGATGAGGAACACATGTTGGTTATTAATGCTTGACGAGTCTGCTGTAAATGCCAACTGGTATACCACTTATTTATTTAAGGGTCAACTATATTTCTTATTGTGTAACCAATTTAGCAATTTGTGAAATTACACAAATTGCTAAATTGGTTACACAATAAAATTTATAGTTGACCTTTAAGGTCTGAACAGAAAATTTAGATAGATTCCCAAATATGAACCTAATGTAGAGAGTAAATAATAAATAACAAAATACCGAGGTAACTGTGAATTTAGGTTCTGCATATGTGCATTTCGACAACTTCTCATCAGTACAGATAAAATCGAAACATTTGGAAAACCATGGACCGAAATGTGTTTAAAAGCTGATAGAGAACAAATTACCAATAGGATCTAAATAGGAAACCAAAATCAGCCAAGGACAGAGCTATGCGAGAAGAAGTTTTAACAAAATTTTCGTAAATTTAGATATTTGCAAATTTTCAAATAAAATCGGTTTTCGGGCCAACACCGAAGTACTGGCTACTGGGTTGGTCAATACCCTCGGGGACTAACAGTCCACCAGCAGTGGGATCGGCCCAGTGGTAACAAATAACAAAATACCGAGGTAACTGTGAATTTAGGTTCTGCAGATGATGAATTTGTTGCTCACCTGTTGTTATCTGAACCTTACCAATTACTGAGTGATTTTCTCTGTCGCTCTTAAAGTTTCACAAATGTAGGGAATGTAGCCTGAATCATCACTTAGATATCTTTAATCTATTCTTTATTGTAAAATTACACCCCTAAGGGTCAAAGCAATACAATACAACACAAAACATATAATACAGCATACAATGATCAATAGGTAAAAGATAGACGACTCTCTGACCGGCGTGGACCCTATATCAATTCAGCAGATTGTTTCAGAAAGGTACATACTACCGGTAAAAGGGCTGAGTTTGGATTAAGAATGAAATTTATTTTTTGAAACTGGTTGAAATTTTTAAAATTTAGGAAGTTTTGGTGTATAAGTTCAAAAAAATTTGTCCTATTTTGTTCATTAATTTTACAATTTAAAAGGAAATGGTTTTTATCTTCAATAACTTTACATGTCTTACAAAGTCTCTGTTGACGGGGAATATTTTTATAACGACCAGTTTCTATTTGTAGATTATGGTCGCTTAAACGAAATTTTGTTAATATTTGTCTACTTTTAAAACATGGCAATTCAGATAAATATTTTTCTAGCCCAATATTTAGTTTAAGTTTACTATATAAGAATAATTTTGATTCATCAGTAAACGTAGATAGTTTTTCTTTCAGTTTATTTACATATTGTTCTGTAACAGTCTTTTTTAACAGACTTTTTATTGGATATATTATTTTTTCAAACGATTTGTTTATATTTGAATATAAACAGTTGCTTCTGATGATATTATCTTGGTTGCTCTTATCAAAGGAGAACATCATGGTGACCACATCATGGCCAAATGGTGACTTCAAGATGAAGAAAATCAATAAAAACGTTGTTCCATTGCTTGGTTTAATCATGTATTTGTAGAGACTTTGTCTTATCTGCATTTACCCCTGTTAATAATACATTTTTGCAAAAACTAAGAAATCTAACAAAGCGTAAAACTGAAAACCTCAGCTTGAGAATAACGTTTCTGTTATGTTTTCAATGATGTATATCTTATGCCCTCTTTTATGGAAGGATTTCTGAAACCGGTTAGGGTTGGAAATCAGAGCTTACCAACACTTTATTATAGAATCAGTTGATAAACGTTAAATTGAATGTATTATATGGACAAAATGAAAATAAAAGATCACATGGTTTCAGGTTTAAGCAAATTTCAAAGTGGAAAGGTAGTTCAAAAGGAAAATGATAACCTTAGAAATGATATGCATGTACAACCCAAAAACAATGGTAATCTTCCAGTAGATCTACATGTTAAACCTAAAGACACTGGTAAGCTTCCAAGTGACATACATTTACAACTCAGACAAAATGGATATATACTCGAAGAGAATGAATCGGATGGAAACAAAAGAAAAGGTAGGGAATAAGTTAGAAGATAATGGAAGTTGAAATTTATTTCATGATCAAATCAAAACTTTCATGATTTAGGTGAAAGTGACCTAGACTTAAAAAAATACGACAGTGTCCTTAGATAAGCTCTGACAATTCCGTTTTGGTGGTTAAACATATTAAAGAAAATCAAAGTGCAATTCTTTTAACACACAGCCAAGACAGTGGGAAAACACAAAATATCTGTGCAAATACTGAATCATCTTTTTAAGTTTAGTTCCATTGGGTCAGTGTGAGCTACTTCAATCACTTGTCGTCTGTCGTCCGCCGTTCCTCCGTCTGTCGTCTGTCCATCCTTCTTTCGACTTCTCAAATTTTCATTATCTAATCTGAAATCCGTGCAGCAAGTTACTAAGTAACCAAACTTTATAGGAATGATGTATGGAAGACTCTTTACAAAAATTCTCATTTATCACTGATCGGACTAGAAAATATGCTGCATTCGTGGACCTTAGTTTAACACTTGACCAAGGGAAAACTCCATTTCATTATCTGCTCTGAAACTCAAGAAGCAAATATAACTAAACTGCTGGAATGATGTGGTAAAGGTCATATACAAAGATTCCGTTCCGATTCGACAATAAACATCGCCACCAGTACGAAACATAATTCCACAAGGAAAATGATATTTTGATCATGATTTTTTTTTATTTTAACTTATTTAATTCATTATTGAAAAGGACTGAGCAACAGACAAAGCCTATACAAGCCTTCTCCCATAATATATCATGCATGAGGTATACAAATTTGGAAATGAACAAAAACAAAAATACAAGCATATAATTTACCAAGACGAACACTAGTCAGGCTCCCCATGGAGGAATCTAATCATTTACTTATGGCAACTTTAATTTAGTACTTGAAAACAAGGGTTACTTGAAAAGAGGGTAAATTTTAGTAAAAATATAAATATTTTGTGCGAATGCCACAAATTGACTATGAAACAAAATAAAATGGTATAGTTGGCCACGATTAAAAGGTAAAAAACACAAAAAATCTACAAATTACAAAAACACATAAAAATGAAAAAAATGTAAAGAAAGGGAGGGAAGACTGCCCAACGTTTCGGCCTTATGGCCTTCGACTTTGGGACTACCGGGCTAAATACGGAGAAGAAGATGGATATGACGAGAGAATGGCGTGTCACAGATATTACCTGTAAAAATCTTGAACTTAATCAAAAACGCGAAATAAAACATTAGTTATCTGTACTATGCAAATATTAAACTTCAATGCATAAATAATTTTATAAAATAGACTGCTTCTTGACATTCATGCCAAAGGGTCGAGTAGTTCCAAGAAAATGGATGATTTTTTGTTCAAGGAAATGTCGTTGTTTTTCACCTGCACTGGTTTGTATAAGGACAATTACATGCATGTCCAGTATGCTGTGGTTAGCTCGCCGAAAATATTCACCTACTGGGCAATCCGTACCATTGGTGACGCATTGTTTATGTTCGACAAAGCTATCACCCAATCTCCGGCAAGTCTCACCCACATAGATCATGTTACAGCGTTTCAGCCCACAGCATACACTACATTTTCAGTAGTACACGTGAAACCATTTTTTTAGTTTGAAAACGTTAGCCGGCCCTACTACTTCATCGGTTACCCAAGTAAAAGGACAAGTCAGACAGCGAGATCGCTTACATTGTCTAGTGCCCTTATATTTACAGGGAGTTTGAGGAGTAGTACTCTTGACAGAACTTGTAACAAGGTGCTGTTTTAGACTCTTCCCTTTTTTGAAGGCTGCAATAGGAAGCGAATCCTGGAAAACTGCCGACATATTTTCGTCCTCGAGAACTTTAGATTGGAAGTTGCTCATCAAAATGTTTTTGATAGCTTCGTTGTGAGAGTGGTATGACAGGACCAACGGAAGGCGGTCGTCGGTATTTCTCACCCTCTTCTCCATAGCCTCGGATCTGGTCACTCGGGAAACTGAATTCATAGCTGGTTCCAAAACTTTGCTGGGGTAGCCTCTCTTAACAAAAAAGGATTTCATTCTGTTACATTGAGTCCTGAAGTCCTGCTCGTCACTACAGATACGACGAAAACGCAAGAATTGTGACTTTGGAATGGCATCCTTGCATGACTTTGGGTGACAGGACCCATAATTTAAATAACAGTGGGCGTCTGTCGGTTTATAAAACACTGAGGTGGAAATTTGCCCATCCTTTATGGTACAATTTATGTCGAGGAAAGAGAGACTGTCTTCGGTAATATTAAAAGTGTATTTGATGGACGGATGGTACGAGGAAATATAGTCAATAAAAGACTTAAGTTCATCTTCACTGTCAGAGTACACCCCAAAAACATCATCAATGTATGTTTTATGAAGTTCGGGGACAGGTCCTATATATTCGGAGAACATTTTTTCCTCGAGGTAACCAACAAATAAACAGGCAAAGCTTGGACCCATTTTGGTTCCCATCGTAACACCACCGGACTGACTATAATATTCCCCATCAAATTGAAAAGTGTTGAGGGTCAAGACAAGTTCAGCAAGCCTAAGGATAATATCTGCCTTTAGGATTGGGTCTTCTGTCTAAAAAGTGTCTTAAAGCTACCATAGCATCATTGTTGGGGATGCTAGTGTAGAGGGCAGTGACATCCATATTGAATAGTTTGACATCAGCATTTTCAGGCTGAAAAAACTCAAAAATATTGAGAGCATGTGTAGTGTCCTTAATGTATGTAGGTAGATTCTCCACAATTGGAATAAATACATCATGGAGAAAACTAGAATGTATTTGGTAGGACAGCTACAAGCTGAAACTATAGGTCTACCAGGATTCCCCAATTTATGTATTTTGGGCAGCATTGTTTTTTAATTTGTACATTTTTGTGTTTTTTACCTTTTAATCGTGGCCAACTATACCATTTTATTTTGTAAATTTTAGTAAATTATATTTGATCATCTAAATCCAACCAGGAATGTTGTATACAAGGTCCTTTAAAATGATTCCCCATTAAGTTTTGCTACAATGAAAAATAGTCGATAGCGTGGAATATAGTTACACTTGATTTTATGGGAAAAATCACTGTCATCGTCGGCTCTAAAACTATTGAGGCAATTTAAGTAAACAATACTGGAATGATGTAGGGAAAGTCCTTCACATAGATTGCTCTTTTCATCATCCGCTCTTGCATTTTTGAGACCAAGATTGCTAAATTCGGTTTGATTTAACAAAAACATGGCCGCCCGAACAGAACATGAGAATCACGCTTTGAACTTCTCTGAAATTCAACCAAACTGTACCGGAATTTGTTAAGTGGCTCATTTACAATGATTTCAAATTTCGATCCGATCAGACTAAAAACATGCATTCAAGCGCTAAACTTGGTTTCGCATTGGACACAAAAACATCATTTTCATCATGTGCTTTGACTTTTTTAAACAGATTGCTGGTTTTTTTGGGTTTTTTTTGCGATTTGACAGAAAACATGGCTGCCAGCGTGAGACAAAATTGAGTATTTGCACTTTTGGAAAATCGTGTTTTGATCATTTCCTCAGAAATTGCTGAAGTAAATTCTGCCTAAGCTTTACATGAAAGCTATGTAGAAGGTCATTTACAGTCATTTTTAGTAATTTGTTCTATATCCACTTTTACACATATTTCGGTAAATGCATTTCCAAATGTTTATACCCCCGCTCCGAGGGAGAGGGGGTATACTGGTTTATCCTTGTCCGTCTGTCTGTCCGTCCGTCCGTCAAGGATTTCTCAGCTTGTGTATGCAGTAATGATTTGATATTTGGTCTGAAGCTTTGATATGATGACTTGTATGGTGTCTCCCCTTTTCGATTCCGTCACTCATCTACTTCCTCTTTGACGGAAACTTTTGATTTTTCCGATTATAGCCATATATTGAAAATTTTCGTCAAAGATTTCTCAGCTTGTGTATGTAGTAATGATTTGATATTTGGTCTGAAGCTTTGGTGTGATGAGTTGTACCGTGTCTCCCCTTTTCAAGTCCGAAACTCATATACTTCCTGTTTGACGAAAACTTTGATTTTTCCCATTATAGCAATGTATTGAAAATTTTCGTCAAGGATTTCTCAGCTTGTGAATGTAGTAATAATTTGATATTAAGTCTGTGGCCAGCATAACTTTGTTTCTAGTGGACGGATCATCTTCAAATTTCAGTATGAGCTTTCTTGGCATAGGTTAATTTCGGGTTGTAATTTCGGGTTTGAGGCCCCACCCATTTTAGAAAAAGGGGCCAAAAAGGGGTAAAATTGGGTATTTTCGTGCCTCTGGAGAGCATAACTTTGGTTCCAGTTTACGGATCATTTCCAAATTTTAGTATGATGTTTCTTGGCACATGTTTTAGCCCAGGTCATAATTTTATGTTCCTGGCCCCGCCCGTTAGAAAAAGGGGCCAAAAGGGGTTAAATTGATTGTTTTCAAATATTTGATTGTAGAATCTTTATTATTTATCGGATTTTGATGGGGTTTCTTTCAGTAAACTCCTTAGAAAATTTCCAATCTGTAATATGCCAATGGATTTCACGTGGCATGTACCGTTCACCAGATAAATGGGGTCCAAAAGGGGCGAATTTCAAAAAATCTCATTTTTTAATTTTTAGTCCGATTTCGATGCAGTTTTTTTTTCAAAGGATTCCTTATGAAAAATTAACACAGCGCTCTACTATTAGATTTTTATACGATCGCAAAAAAATTGAGGTCGTATAATGGTATGGCGCTGTCGTCGTCGTCGTTGTCGCTGGCGTTGTCGTTGTCGTCTTCTGTAGACACTTTTGTTTTTGGTCAATAACTTAAGTTCTAGTTGACCAATCCTTATAATTTTACCACAGTGTTCTTTGGCACAAAAGGAAGGCTGGGGTGGGTTTTGGTTATTTTGGCCCCTCCCGTTTTTTAAAAAGGGCCAAAAAGGGCAAAATTGATTGTTTTCACATATTTGGCTGTAGAATATTTATCATTTATTGGATTTTGATGGGGTTTCTTTCAGTGTGTTTCTAATTAAATTTCCTATAAGAGGTATGTCAACGCATTTTACGTGGCATGTACCGTTTACGAGATAAATGGGGCCCAAAAGGGGTGATTTTAAAAAATTTCTTTTTTTTAATTTTTGTCCGATTTTGATGCAGTGTTTTGCAATGGATTCTTTTTGAAAATAAATATAGAGCTACACCATCAGATTTTTGACAACTTGTTTCTTTTCTGAGCTATGAGGGGCCGAATGGGGAAAAATTGCAAATTTGCAGATTACCTAAAATTTTTATTTTTCATCGGATTTGGATGGATTTTTTTTTCTTTGGATTCCTCTTGATATAAGCTTTCGGTGGTATGTCACCAGATTTGGTGGAGCTCTTACTGTTTCAGAGCTACAAGGGGTCAAAGGGGCCAAAATTGCAATTTTCCTAAATATGTGAAATCTTTATTTTCCATTGGATTTCAATGGGATTTTTTTCTTTGGATCCCTCTTGATATAAGCTTTCAGGAGTGTGTCACCAGATTCGGTGTAGATCTTAGTGTTTTTGAGCTACAAGGGGTCAAAGGGGCCAAAATTGCAATTTTTTGTTATTAGTGAAATCTTTATTTTTATCCAATATATATAAGGAATTCTAAGGGCTATTTTTTTTTTATTTTCTTTAGTTTGTGTGCAGCTAATTACTGGGTCAAGCTCTTTATTGCGTCCATTTAATTACTGTATCAAGCTCTTTACTGTGTCCTCATTCATTTTGAATTACACTTATTCAAATTTCAGTGTTCGACATGCTGCGGTCGTATCATGCTGCGCTTGGCGTAGCCCTTTATTGGTAACTTGTTTCCTCACCAAGCTATGAGGGGCCAAAGGGGGCCAAAATTTGATTTTTTTTATTTTTCATCGGATTTCGGAGGGATTTTTTTCTTTGGATTCCTTTTTATGTAAGCTTGGTAAATTGGATACTAAAATTTATGATAAAAGGGACGATTTTTCTTTTCCCATAGTTAATTATCCATTTCTGGATGGCGATGTTCCATTAGCACCATCATATGGTGTTTACATATCTCAA
>MJUU01056146.1:75846-86667 GCA_002080025.1 Modiolus philippinarum
CACAGAAACTGCGGTATTTAGTTAATTTTTAACCTGGAGATGGGATGTTGTCTCATTGAAATTTCCGCCAATGCCTTTCTTTTTTATATTAATAATATTTTTGAAAGGACATTAATCCAATGATTGAAGACATTTGATACAAACCTTCATCACTATTAATGGCTAATTCTTATCAAATAACCCTATAGCATCACATTTCAAGTATATGTTTATTGAGTACCATTGTTCCATTTTGTGATGATGTTTGCATTATCATGGTGATGGATAACAATATTTATCAGAGTGCCAAGTGTTGCTTAGTACCTACTAATTGTCTGTTATGGATGAGTTTGATTGGAGAGACTGATCACACACTTTTTGTTTTCAATTATTATTGTTGACTACTTGTTCCTTGAAGTAAAATTTTGTCTTTTTTTTAAATGCTTGAAATTGGATGATATTTTCCATCTATGCACGAAGTGAATTTGTTTTTTTTCCAGTCTTGAAATTACCATAATGGCACCTGTTGCGATTAAAACAGCAAAAGAGGGGGATTGAAAATGCTATCAGCTGAATGAAACTTTTTTTTCTCATGTGCAGAACTTGAATTTTCCCGAAATGTAATGTGAAGTTCGCTTGGAAGACCTATGTATCATTATGCTGATACAGGCATAATTTATGATTTTGTCTTATAAAGAAAGATCTACAACCTTATATAGAAACTTTTAGGAGTTTAAATGCTATTATAACAAAAACTTTAAAACATTATTGTAAGCTTATGAATTTGCATACGAACAGACGTTAAAATAGACCAAAACTTCCCAGAATAAAATTCAAATGTTCGACCCCTTTTGCACAATTTATTTTTCAATTTGATGTCAAACTGTACCTAAGGTTCTCATATTGAAGGTACTGGCGATTAAATTTATGTCCTGATAATTTTGTACAAGGATACATTCGTATTAAGGATTAACTCCCTCCATCGTAGTTTTGTCCTTAGCTATATTTGATATTGCTGATTATTTGGATTTCGTTTGGTTTTATGCATTTTAAACATTTTTTTGAAATTATGGATTTCCTTTGTTTGGGTTCTAGTGCTGCTGATGAGGAATTAATTTCCGAAATGGCCATACAGCTCATTAAAATTATTGCAGTGTGCTATGATCTCATGTTCATTTACTCCATATCCTTTCGTAAAATATTGGTGACAAAGTTACTTGTTTATTTGTTTTGAAACTCTTTGTGGTCTGATTTCTCTTAAACAGTTTTAAATTTACTGCTCCCTAAAATTTACAAATTTTCACCTAAGACAAGTAATAAATTTCTAGCATCAAATATCACACACCAGGGGTCAAAGCTAATATGTCTATACCATGTTTTTTATTGTAATTCACACATCTTTATAAAGATATTTGAAATGTAATGAGGCACTTCAGGCCCAAGCCAAACCAAAGACAAGAAGTGAATAATATTGTTGATTTATATATTTAGAAATGCATTACTCTCAAATTAATGTTTGACAATTAGGTGTATATCAAAGAAAAAGAGCAAAGGTTGTTGTGAAGACAGACCTTATTCTTTTTACTGATAAGTTTATGCATATTGAAAGTAATCTCTAAATCCATTTCAGATTTATATGAAAAAGATAAAGTATCAAGACTTTCTCATAAAACAAGACTAATTCATTGACAATATTTTTATTACTAGTATTTACTTTAAAAGCAAGAATAGCGAAAATTCGGATACCAAATTTCCATTCTTAATCTGATGACGCAAATTTACCAGATTTAATCTTTGTTAAAATGAGAAATGAATTGCAAATAATATAAATCGCCTAATTTGCGAAAAAACAACCACTGAAGTGTTTTTTTTTTTTTTGCATCTATAATTAGTTCTCATTCACTAGAGACCTAATGCTATCAATATCACTCAAGAAAAAAAATACGGAAGTTACTGTAAATTTACTTTAAGCGAATTGCCGCTCCAACATCCTAAGTCTCTACTGTAGACCAATCAAAGTATTTGGAAGGCAAGTCACCGTTTGCAATGAACAAATAACCAATATGATATAAATAGAAAGCCAAAGTTACCTAAAGTCTTACCTATATATAAAAAGAAATACTTCTCAGTTTTTTAACAAAATTATCAAAAACTTAGATATTGCAAGTTTCAAACTATAGTCGAACCAGCACATAAATACTGACACTTACGTTGCTGATTATCCTACGGGACTAAAAATCGAGCAGAAGTGCAGCGACCAAGAAGAAAACACTACACGCTGACTTTTATGTAAATTAAGTGTTTGTTGATGGCCATCCCGACTGTAATGCCTTCTCATTGCAGATCAAATCCCATTGCATATCAGATCAAATCATTTGGACGACAATATGGCGAAAAATGTATGAAAGGTTATTTAGACTATCTATCAGTTTTAAAACATCTTTGAGTTTCTGGTCTTCCAAATGTTTAGATTTTATCTGCACTGATGAGACATAAGTTGTCGAAATGCGCATATGCAGAAAGTAACTTCGGTATTTAGTTATATTTTACCACTAGGTCGATGCCACTGCTGGTGGACTGTTAGTCCCGAGGGTATTCACAAGCCCAGTAGTCAGTACTTCGGTGCTGACCCGAAACCCGATTATATTTGTTGAAAACTGAGGAGTATCTCCCTAATGCAAAGCTCTGTCCTTAGCTGATTTTGGCTTTACATTTAGATCATATTGGTTATTTGTTCTCTATCAGTTTTTAAACATCTTTGAGTTTCTGGTCTTCCAAATGTTTAGATTATATCTGCACTGATGAGACATAAGTTGTCGAAATGTGCATATGCAGAAAGTAAATTCACAGTGACTTCGGTATTTAGTTATTTTTAGAACAATCAATAGGATTTGAATAAAAACATAAATAAGCTAAATGTTTTGCATAAGGCATGTAATTCTGATCTCATTCGGTTCTCACTTACTTCAAACATTTTCCAAATACAATCGATTTTCGGGCCAACACCGATGTATATATTACATTACGACATTCTTCAGAGCTTACAATTCATCGGAAGAAGTATTTACCCAGTCCTCTACGTTGATTGTAGCGCATACCAGCAACTATAACATAATTACAAATGAAACTTAAGTATTTGAATCTTGGAATTAACACAACGGCAGTAGAATACCGAAAGAACAAAAACAAGATTACATAAATCAAAGTCCAGAGACAAGGCTAAAGTAAGACCACTAGAAAACGGAAGACCAAAGAAGCTACACAACCACAATACGCAAACACTACAAACATAACAATAAAAACTCAGTGTGAATTCTCAAAAAGTAACATAAGGTTCCCCGGAAATGTAAGCATGTCCTGCTCTGTCCTGCTCTGTCTACAACACCCGGAACACTTTCAATGAATCAATCCAGGGTAAAGTCAGATCGGTAATGTCAAATCCGGGAAGACATAATCTAGCTGAGAATGTCGAGTTTTCATTTTTTACACATTAAATTTTGTTTAAGGATATTTACTGTTGACATATCGGTATTAATGCCACATATCTATTGTTAAATCCATTTAAGAGCATTGTAATATTTTGCCAATGAAACCTCCTTTTGCAAGATAATTTCATTTCATTCATCTTAATGGGGTATTCTGACAATATTTCATTGAATCTTGTGTATTCTGTGACATTCGTTCAGTCATACTGCCGATATATTCTGAAATACATGATAATTCTTTACTAAACCCTTCGGGAAGTTTTGAGTTTGTTTTCTTCCGTAGAGCAAAAGTGTTTAACAGCAGACTAGGCTCATTGTGAAAGCCTGCAGTTATGCGGCGGAACATGGCCAATCTTTCTGAATAACCTTTTGTCTTATTCTTTCATTTCAAGATAGCGGTCATGGAGAGAGAAGTCTACCTGTATTGGGTTTATGCGTATGTTTAGTATACTATAGGGAAACGAGGCAAATAAAAGTTTTTGGTAACTGTAAAACAGTTTAACTCTACCGCTAGCTTTTGCTAATGCTGGTATGAAGTCCTGCAATTTCGAGGTCTTATAGTTGTTAAACTTTGTCTTTCAAAGATATTTGTGCATTTCCCGTGTGAATTTTGGTATGTTTTTGTGCTTTTTGTTCATTGTAGATGCTTCCTACTATCCTATATTTTTTTGATAAACATTAAATATGTTAAACTAATGAAAATTTCAGAGTATATCAGTTTCCCGCCAGTTATTCCCCCGTATATCTCAAAACTTAATAAGCAAAGCAACCTTTGCCCTTTTTGTGCATATATTACTTCTTTTTCAATTTTCTAAAAAGGAATATTATTGTGCTGAAATCCAAATAAAAGCGAACATCCTAATAAAAACCTGAATTTGAGTTTCGCCAAACGTCATAGCTATTTGGTTGTGATAAGTGATATGTAATTATTTACAAATCTCCCTATAGTATCATTCACAACAACATCCGTTTAACCGAATTTTAGAATTTAAAGGCATAATTTTGTCTTTTGGTGGATAAACTTTTTTCATGGGTAGATAACTCCCTATACTACTAAAAACTATTAAAAAATATGATCTACGTTTGCTTCAATATAAAATAGTCAAAATATATCAAACAAATATTAAATAACATAAAATTAATATCACAATACGCATGCTGCTGTGAATTTTGTTTCTGCATATGACCTTTTGGACAACTCACGACACCTTGCGTCTCTTCAATGCAGATCGAATCAAAACATTTGTACATTCATAAACCGAAATATCTGTAAAAGTTGACAGAGACCGAAAGACAGAGACAGAGAACGAAAGAACAAATTACCAATAGGATCTAAATCAATAGAAAGTCAAAATTAGATAACGAATAGTGGGACTTGATCCGAGCTTGAGTAAGGAGGTAGTTGCAAAAAATGACACCTAACTCCTTGATTTGACTGGAAGACGTTTAAGATCTGTAAATAGTCGCGTTTTTTATTTTAAGGCATATTTAAAGAAAACTTATTGGTTGGTGGTATCTTTTTAACTAAAATTGAAAAGGTAAATGCCACATCTACAACCTCGTATGGATATCAAATAATTGATTGAATGGTTTAAAAGTGTCCACTTTCCACGGTATTTTACCAAGATTTAATCTAAATCTTATCCCACAAGAGATAATTTGTTTTTGTAAAATAATCACTAAATAAGCAGTGTCAAAAATATATGTCTATTTATTTGTATAATCGGTTCATTTTTCTAACATATTTATTTAAAATTTGAAACACCCGTGAAATGTTATAAAATAACTAACAACTATGTAACAGTCCGATTTAAAGTGCATTCAGGTCTTTGATGATTCTAATAGACACAACAAAGGGAACTAAGTAACACTGTACGAAACATCAAAGTGGTTATAAACTGTCTGAATTGAAAGTTTGTATAAAATTTAACACATTTACAGTGCAACGATGCATAACATACTAAAAATATGTCTTAAAATCAGGTATATCTCTTCCAACATAGGTAAATCGTTTTCATTTCTTGTCACTGTATTGAAGCAATTGTTTTTTATTTAATTTTTAATAACAAATCCTACTTTTCAAACTCCCAATGATATCTTCTTGATATTCCGTCTGTACTTTATTTAGGAACAAAGCCTTACATTTAGCTGAAAAAATTAGGGGCCACCGACTTAGTTTTAGAGCCATAACGCCATCTTTATTTACCTGTTTTGAAAGTATCGATTATAAACTATTCGGCCTATATTTTCAATGAATATTTCGTTTCTGATGAACTAAAATTTTTTTTATTTTCATGATGTGTACCAAAGCCATATATAATAACAATAACGGAAAAAAATACATTTTTTTTTGTCTAAACGGTTCAATTTTCAAGTTCCCGCCATTTTTTGTCGGGGACTCGGAATATGTCAAAATCACCGATCGTAAAAAAATTACCAATGATAGCTTGATAATACTTTCACATAAGACAGAGACTAACATCCTCAACGGATTAAGTAAATAAAAAAATAGGGTCACCGAATCAGGGAAACAGATATTTGCAAAACAAATGTCAAGACCGGAAATGGCGGGAATAAAAAAGCTGATTTTTGTCATTTTCGGCCTATGTAGGTATTTACTGTTATATTTTCTTTGTAAAAACAATATTTAAATAGCATGAACACATTCAACGTCTTTTCAAGTTTTGTGGAATTATATATGATTTTTCTTTTATTATTTTCGTTGCTTTTATTAATTTCTGTTGGCGTAGTGGAAATAACTAAAAGGTATACTACCTAGAGATCTATTCATTTGATTGTATCTACACAAGTTTAAAAGTTTCTTTGAAGTTGCACCAAAATGTCATTGAATAACAAGACAATTATTGGCAAACTATGAAATGCATTGGTCTAATGAGTGTGCCCATTTATTCTGTACGTTTAAGCACTAACCCTGTCTTCGGTCCATGTACCGGGAAAAATTCGCCGGAATTTTGGAACATCACAAATGAATTACGAAACACTAAAGCTAACTTTGCAGGAATATTGCAAAACTGTAGCAAAATGCGCAGATGCAATAGTGGGATATGCCTTTAAAATAATATAGTTATAAGTTGTGGACATAAGTTGTCGAAATGTGCATATACAGAAAATAAATTCACAGTAACTTCGGTATTTAGTCAATATTTATATGTCTTCTTTTCTACGAAGTACAAAAAGGCAAAGTTTGTTCTTATATACCTAAAACAGACAACTGCAAATTTTATTCCTTAAAATGTAAATCTGAAAAGACCAAGAGAAATGTATCTACAATGCAAATTATTAGCTAGGACGATACTTTTTAATTCATGATTATTGGCTTTAAGATTTGCACATATAATGCCGCTATTGTTTATAAAGGCAATATAAAAACAAAAATTATTACAAAAAAATAATATTCAATTATTAATAACACACAATAAAAGCGTTGGCCATTTGCTTGGATTTACCATATAATCGTACTCTGGCTCATGCGCATTTACTTTATATCCTTTCATTTTTTTTATCAAAATTGAAATGAAAAGTTATGTGAAGCAGTTTGCAAAGCAGACTTAAGTAAATTTTCTGGTCGAACACACGAAAACCGATTCAATCAAAATAAAAAAGGATGAAACGAAATCACATTACACCACATAAAGGCTTGAATTAAGTAGCAAAAATGGGTTAGGGTAGCGGAAAATTCAATTCATTATATCCACACTGAATTTTGAAACTACCTACAAGGTTACATAAATCAAAGTGTTTGGTCTTCCGTCTTCTGATGTTCTTACTTTAGCCTTGTCTCTGGACTTTGATTTATGAAATCTTTTTCTTTGTTCCTTCGGTATCCTACTGCCGTTGTATTGTGTCTCTTCAGATCAAATAAAAAATTTTGGAAGACCAGAAAACATTATTTGTTCTCTATCAGTTTTTAAACATTTTTGAGTTTCGCTTCCAAACAACGGCAGTACAATACCGAAGGAACAAGGGAAGCAGATAAAAAAAAAGACAAAACAAGGACGTGAGACAGCTACAATGCACGAAAATAAAAAGATAAAATTAAGAAATAAGGCACTCATAGTGTCAACTCCCATGAAAACCGGGAGTGACATCAGATGCAAACGTTTAGATTTTATCTGCACTGATGAGACATAAGTTGTCGAAATGCGCATATGCAAAATCTACATTCACAGTAACTTCGGTATTTAGTTATTGGAAGACGAGAAAACGAGTAAGTAACCAGTATGACCTAAATGAATAGAAACAATCAGCTAGTTTTCTACAAAATTAGATATTGGAAGTTTCTCTCATAAAATCGTTTTCGGGAAAGCACATATGTACTGACGACTAACGATCCACTGGGTTAGTTTTAACAAATTACTTAAAACCAAAAATTTATAATAACTAAAATCAGAAGATTTGGAACAAGTTGTAGGATACAAATCGATGCAGGAATTTGAAAAAAAAACGTAGAGCAAAACGGCTCTATGTTTAAGAAGTGCAGATTATGCTGTTTTGCCACCATTCAGCATGTTCAATCTGTAGGAAGATTCGTTAAAATTTACAGACCTATAATGCTTTGAAAGCACAAAAGGATAACAAAAACCAAGACAACCTACATGTGTTGAAAATGTCAGCGCATTACCAATCACGAGTAACATATAAAGGAGGGGGATTAAATTCATAGTAAATATATATTTTGAACGATTTTTTCCATATTTTGAATTACTTATAAAACAACGTCTCTCATTGGTGAGCCTCTATTCGTAATATGTTAAACTGAAAATAAAAATAAAAATAACCTCAACGAACATCTGCAGTTATCTCCAACATATGATAAGGATCTTTAAAGACATAAATTATACTTCTGTTTCAACATTATGAAATTCTGTTTATATCATATGAAAAGTTTTATTTTTGAAAGAATAATCCAGACAAATATTAAGCAAAAAATGTATACTGATCAGGTATCATCAAAAAACGTATTGTCTTTACAAGGAAGGTCAACTTGACTCATTAAGAGGTTATTTATTGCATCTATTTTTCATTGAAACAACCGGTTTCAGTTTAAAGAGAACAAAAAACCCATACAGATGAACAACTGGGACCAATTTGAAACCACGTTTGATCAGGTACACCGCTGGAGTGAATATTTTCAGTTTCTTATCAGACACCTGACAAGTTTTCGATGTCAATTTTGGTAATGTAAAATCCGACAGAGGAAAGGAATAAAATAAAGTCCTTACAGGGAAAATGTGATTTCATCTGTTTGCATCATAGATCGTCATGTTGACTGTAAAACTTCTTTAGCGATGACTTCACCATTGTAGCCTATTTGTATCTCTTTCAATGAAATCACTACATATCAAAGAAAGATGTTAATTTCTCATGTAGTCCTCTTGATTGGGGTTATAATTTTTGGACTTTCGGGTTTGGTTTGAATTGTTTTGTTGTTTGTTGTTTGTTTGTTTGTTTGTTTTTTGTTGTTTTTGTTTTGTTTTGTTATTTATTTTTTTGCGGGGGTTTATTTGTATGTTTGGGGGTTTTTTTGTTTTATTTTGTGTTGCTTTTTTAATAAGGGGTAAATATTTCATTTATTTTGGGGGAAGACTAGGGTAGTTCTTGCTTTTTGTGTGTGTTTTTATTATTATTTTTTTTTGGCTCTGGTTTCTATTTACCTTAACTTATACATGAAATGAAATACTTGGCCTAATAAGTAATAATGAGAAAAAATCTGGAATCAAAACCTTAAACACTGGCAATATGAATGCAGAGCAAAATTAAAGACAATGATAAAACAAAAAGGACTCCTCAAGACTTAAGAACTAGCTGTGTCAATAAAAGGTATCAGCAGATGATCCGTATAGGACAAGTCTGCTCCAGGCATTGCATTTGTTACATAGCTAGGCCTGTAAGGTAAATGCTACTTCTCTGATCCCTTAAAGTATAAATGTGAAAGTTCAATAATCGTCAATTGTTCTCTTTTTATATAAAAATACCAAAAACACCAATCTTGCATTACGAACGATTAAAATTTGGAATGTTTAATGCGTGTTTCAAGAACCCTTCTTTAGTATATATTAGAGGCTCAGAGACTGAGCCTGTACAGCTCGCCTGACAAAGTACTTTGAAGACATGCCAATGCTGCTGACCAAAAATGATGTTTTTGAAATTGGTCGTATGGTAAGCCGTGTTCTCAACTGGCAGCCATAGTTTTTGTCAGATCAAATTGAAATCGGTAATTTTGATATTGCAAACAACGGCAGTAGAATACCGAAGGAACAAAGGGGTGAAATTCACAAAAATCGAAGTCCAAAGACAGGACAAAAACGAGAACACAGAAAACAATGACGTTAGACACAAAAACAATGACGTTAGACAGATAAAAAGCACAGAAACAGAAATAACAACATTCAGAACAAAGGCACTCACAGTGTGAACTCCAGTGAAACTGAGTGACATCAGATGCTCTGGAAGGGTAAGCATGTCCTGCTCTGATAACAGCACCCGTCACATTGTGAGTGATTCAATCCGGGAAAATGTCAAAGTCGGTAGTCAAATCCGGGAAGACGTGAATCTAGCTGAAAATGTCCACTTTCATTTGGGATACTGACACGTCATATCTTTCAATGATGCAAATTTATGAATAAAAAGCACAATAACACTGACTTCTGGATTGGTGAAAAACTCGGGGAACTATTGATAAATATCGTAGAGTTAAGATCATAAAACAATTGGAAATTAACAAAAATCTTAATTTCCAATAATTGCTGTTTACTGATTGATGGGTTTATTGTACTTGTTTTTGTTCTTTTCCTTCTGTTAACTTACTCATTACATTCGTCACCGTGATATCTATTTTTTTTAAACATTTTGTTGAAACCAAGGAGTCAAAGCTCTGTCTTTACCTGTTTTCGGTTTTCCATTAGAATCATAATGGTTTATTTATTTGTTCTCAATCAGCTTTTTAAATATCTATGAATTTATCGTTTTACAAATGTTTAGACTTTATCTGCACTGAAGAGACAAAAGTTGTCGAAATAGCTATATATTTTATGAAAGGATATGGAGTAAATGAACATGAGACCTTAACACACATGTAAACGCCAATCGCAATGGATTTTAATGAGCTGTAAGGTCATTTCGGAAATAAATTCTTCATTAGCAGCACTAGAACCCAAATATAGTAAATCAACATTTTCAAAAATGCTTAAATGCATACAACTAAGCGACATCCGAATGATCAGTAATATGCTTTTCTTTTGAAAACTAAGGAGTATCTCCCTCACGCAAAGCTCTGTCCTTAGCTGAGTTTGGCTTTACATTTAGATCATATTGGTTATTTGTTCTCTATCAAACA
>MJUU01056147.1:23534-34844 GCA_002080025.1 Modiolus philippinarum
ATATTCATGACGGCCGATTAGTTATGCTTTTTATTATATAGATTTTCTACTCAAAAACCGAGATTTTAGACGCGGATTATTTTTTTCATGTCAATACCCCAGTTGTTTACTTGAAGACGACATTGAAGAGACATTGTGACATCGCTTCATTAAGACGTCATCCAGTGACTATAAATCCCTTATTTTCACCAGTGACAATATGACATTCATTTAACTGAGAAAACTCGATAAACCACCGCTATCTATATAATAATATTTCTTAATCTCTTTTTCGTAAGAGTGGTGTGTTACACAACTTCAAATGTAGAAAAAATATGTCTAACAAAGAAAAAGTTATTCAGTATCACTCTTGGAGTGGGACATGTCTGTCACAGTGATTTGTAAAGGTACCACTCTTTCTGTATTGTATTGCTGTAGTAACAATAGTTGGTCTGTTCTATACATTTATTTCAATCTTGCAAATTATGAGTGTCTCAAAAATTTAACATAGTGTCTGACATTCCTTGCAATCAACCATATAAACAAAAGAGAACAGTTTTCAGAAAGACAGTCTGTTACCGGTATGTAATATGATTGCTTAGGTAATTATGTGAGTTTTGTGTGATTTTTTTTGCTAATATTGCAGCCTTTTGTTTCTTGATCTTCAAAACTGATAACATTCTTTATTCAATTTATATTGTGTTTTTTTTCTTCTAATATCCCTCTGCAATTACAGCCTCAGTATTTGTAATTGACACTCAACAGTTTTTCTAAAAGTTTTCCCCACATGTATAAATCATAATAAACTTTTTACAAAGTTATCTCCTTTAATGTAGCCATTATAAATGCTTCCAGTTGTCCCTTGTATTTCATTCTATTTATTACTATAAGCACATAACTCATGTACATTGTAATAAGATTTATATCAATGTGAAACCCCGTCAAAAACAAACCGAGTACAGTGAAACCTGTATAAACCAAATCTTGTACTCATTTCTGTATTTTAAAGGTCTCTACAATTAAAATAACTATGTCTAAAGCAAACACTATGCACTGATAATCCTTTTCAACAAGTTTTACTGTTTATGTATATACCTCTGTGGTTTACCGCTATCTTTATTAGTTGTATCTTCGTCCTCGGATTCAGATGATGAGGATGAATCGCTGGAAGAATCATCATCGTCAGACTTTGGTTCTACTTTAACTCGATACTGTGAAGGATCTATCTGACTGACTTCAGGATATCCATCATCTACAGGTTCTACCTTTATAACTACTGTTGGTTCTACAGCCGTTGATCCTTTCTCAGAACTATTAGTATCTGAATTGACATTTGTGTCACTTTTTTCAGAATTATCAGAATTGTTTAAATCTTTATTTGATTTTTCGACTCCAGTTTCCCCTTCCTTTGCTATCAGCCCTTTCTCAGGAGAACTGTCTTGACCACAATTATCTATAACAATAATATTTTTCTCCAGGTCAGTATTTGAAGATTTCACAGGACTGTCGTCTATTTCTACAGCTGAGTCATCAGATTCATTCTCTTCATGAACTATTTTCTTAAGTTTCTCCAAATTTTCTCGGATTAAGGCATAATTTTTATTTGTATCTTTATTTTCTTCGGTTATATCAGAAATCTCAATAACTGTTTGTGATTTATCAACAGCTCCATCAACTTCATCACTCACAGATATAACTTCCGTGGGAATAACATTTGACAATGTAGAATCTGTATCCATTTCTTCTCTGAAATATAATACATGTATATATGCGTATACATTTGTATTTCTTATCTTCATCACTGAACTTGATACATCATTAACAAATAAAATATAATACAAGTAAAATGTTAACAGTATTTATCAACAATCTTAAGACAGAAGAATGACTAGAAGAACTTAATACATGTACATGTACCACAATTTATCACCAAAGGAAATTTGAAAATAACTTAAATATAGACTGCCAAGGTGATAATCATCAACAGGCCTAGCTTTGATGGTCTGCAAAGATCAAACAAAAACAAATAATTTCAAGCCAGTGTTCAGTAAAGCTGCCATAATTAGTCAAATCACTATTTTTTTAATTGCCTCTGGGCACATTATCTGATGACACTTAAAATGTGCATGGTACTATAACAAAATCTCCAGCTTGTGTTAATTAACTGAAGGAACATTATAGTAAACTATTAATAACATGAATAAAATGTAGATATCTATCATCAGGAACTTTCATTCAGACTTTTAAATGAAACCAGAGGCTCCCAGGAGCCTGTATCGCTCACCTGGCTTTCAGTTGCCACAATCAAGATAACATTGTAAGTTATACAAATGAACTTCAGTCCCTCAAACTTTGGTACATTGTAGTTCAAACACCACCAATATCTTGAACTGTATTTTAAGTCTGATCATGTTTTACTATATTTCTTTGTTGGGCTTTTTTGACAAAAACGTTCTTGCTAAGGACCACTTTTGACACATGTTTTGAAGTTGAGACATCATTTTGTAAATGGAAGTCAACAACAATTTTCAACACCATATTTTTAAGTTACGACATCAATATCTATTTGGAAACCAAATTTCATTGAAATCAGACTATGTTGAATTTTTCTAATTTTTCTGTGGCCATTTTGAAAATGGCGCTCAACAAACAATTTTCAAATCCGGTTTTGAAGTCCCAACATCAATATCCACTTTGAAACCAATTTCATGGAAATCGGACAATGTTGAATTTTCCTGCCTTCTTTGGCAGCCATTCTAAAAATGGCTGTAGGCGAACAAATTTCAACACCAGTTTTGAAGTTGCGACATCAATAACTATTTGGAAACCAATTTTCATTGAAATCGGACAATGTTGAATTTTCCCGCCTTTTTTGGTGGCCATTTTGAAAATGGCAGTCAACAAACACTTTTCAACACCGGTTTTGAAGTCGCAACATCAATATCTATTTTGAAACCAACTTTCATTGAAATCGGACGTTGAATTTTCCCACCTTTTTTGGCAGCCATTGAAAATGGCAGTAAATGAACACTTTTCAACAATGGTTTTGAAGTTGCAACATCAATATCACTTTGGAAAGCAACTTTCATTGAAATCAGACAATGTTGAATTTTCCCGCCTTTTTTGGCGGCCATTTTGAAAATGGCAGTCAACGAACAATATTTAACGTCGGTTTTGAAGTTGCAACATCAATTCCTATTTGGAAACCAAATTTCATTGAAATTGGACAATGTTGAATTTTCCCGCCTTTTTTGGCAGCCATTTTGAAAATGGCGGTCAAAAAACGCTTTTCAACACTTGTTTTGAAGTCGCTACATCAATATCTATTTGGAAACCAAATTTCATTGAAATCGGACAAAGTTGAATTTTCCCGCCTTTTTTTGGCGTCCATTTTGAAATAGCGGCCAACAAACAATTTTAAACACCAGTTTTGAAATCCACACATCATGGCAAACATTTTATCAAATTACACTTGACCTTCATCTTGTATAGTTTTGGAAATAAAAGACAAAAAATATGAAAATTTTGAAAATCCCATGAAAAAAGGGCAATAACTCCTACAAAGGTTTTTGGATTTTCTTCAAAATTTCAGGGTTTGTAGATCTTGACATGCTGAACCTTTTTGCAATATACACTTGACCTCAATCTGTTACACTTTTTGAAATAAAAAATAAAAAATGCACAAATTTTGAAAATTTTACGGAAAAAGGGCAATAACTCCTAAACGGGTTTTTGGATTTTCTTCAAAATTGCTGGGCAGGTAGATCTTGCTATGCTGATTGCTTTTACTACAGTCAAATTTCTGATATCTAACGGTTTTTGAGTTATTTGCAAAAAACAGCAATTTACCCCTATGTTCTATTTTTAGTATCAGCAGCCATCTTGTTTGGTCTTCGGACTAATCGAACACAATTTTTAAACTGCATACCCTGGTGATGCTTCAGGCCAAGTTTGGTTACAACTGGCTCAGCAGTTTCAGAGGAGAAGATTTTTGAAATTGTTGACGGACGGACGACAGATGGACGACGGACGCAAAGTGATGGCAAAAGCTCACATGGCCTTTTAGGCCAGGTGAGCTAAAAAGTGCCGGTGGATCGACTGTAAGAATGTTTAAAGGGTAAAAGAGTCTTATCTTGGTGTTGATAAAACTATGTCATCTGGTTTGTGTCTAGCAAAGTACCATATTCCTCGTATTAAGCATCCAGGGCACTTAGAAAATTTGAAAGGGGGGGGGGGGCGCTTATTAAGTAGGACATAAACTGTGTTCCCAAACAAAGCTCTTGTAACAAAATTCTTCGATCTTTCATAAGTAAACAATGTAATTTATGTAAAAATGCTTCAAATATCCAAATCTTTGACAAACAAAAGAAAAGAATAAGGTGGATCACTTGTTTGTACCTAAATACAAACAAAAAACATGATGACTCATTTGTTTACAACTGGAAACTTGGATGCATACACATGCGCAATTAATCAATAAATAGCTATGCCGAGCGCAGCATAATACGACCACAGCATTTCTACCACTGAAATTTGAGCAAGGGCATTTTAAAGTTAATGCGGACACAGTAAAGAGCTTGATACAGTAATTAGCTGGACACAAATTAGGCATAAGGAACATAAAAATAAGTCCTTTTAATACTTTAAAGCTCAAAAACAGTAAGAGTTACACAAAATCTGTTGACATACTGCCAAAAGCTTACAACAAGAGGAATCCAAAGAAAAAAATCCCATAGAAATCCATCGAAAAATAAAGATTTTGCCTATTTTGAGATTTTACCCCTTTAAGCTCAGAAACGGTTAGAGATATGCAATATCTGTTGACATGCTACCAAAAGCGTACAACAAGAGGAATCCAAAGAAAAAAATTCCATTCAAATCCGATGACAAATAAAGATTTTACATTTTTTGAATAAAGGGCTACGCCGAGCGCAGCATGTCGACCACTGATATTTCAACAAGTGTAGTTCAAAGTGAATGTGGACACAGTAAAAAGCTTGAAACAATAATTAGATGGACATAAATAGGAGCTTGACACAGTCATTAGCTGGACACTAACTAGGGAAAAAAATTAACCCCTTTGATCACTTAATGATAAAAAAAAACGGTAAGAGCTATGCAAAATATGTTACTTCTGACTTAAAGCTTATATCAATAGAAATCCAAAGAAAAAAATCCCATCAAAATCTGAGGAAAAATGAATATTTCACATATTTAAAAAAATTCAATGGAAATCTGATGAAAAATAAAGATCTGACATGTTTAGAAAAATTGCAATTTTGGTCCCTTTGACCCCTTGTAGCTAAGAAACTGTAAGAGCTAGGCCAAATCTGTTGACATACTACTGAAAGCTTAGACCAAGAGGAATGCAAAGAAAAAAAATCCAATTGAAATCCAGTAAAAAATAAAGATTTGACATATTTAGAAAAATTGCAGTTTTGGCCCCTTTGACCCATTGTATCTCGGACATCGTGAGAGCTATGCAAAATCCGTTGATATACCACTGAAAGCTTAGATTAAAGGGAATGTAAGGGTAAAAATAATGTTTTGTTTATACATACATAACATCAAATTATAAATATTCATAATAAACATTTGATTGTTTGTCAACACATTAACTAGTTTTCAACAAATATTTGAAGTAAATAACACTCCAGGGAGGCTGACATTTTGATTACTTTACTTGTCTCCCTTATCAGTATATTACCCACATTTCACAGCTGTTGTGACGTAGCAGCGACAATTCCTGTTTTTCTAATCAAATAATACACATAGAAATAATTAGAGAAGGTATACAGTAAGATGCTAATTTTTAATCTGAGATATTTTATATATTTAGGAGTATTTTGNAATCAATAAAGGGCTATGCCGAGCGCAGCATAATACGACCACAGCATTTCTACCACTGAAATTTGAGCAAGGGCATTTTAAAGTTAATGCGGACACAGTAAAGAGCTTGATACAGTAATTAGCTGGACACAAATTAGGCATAAGGAACATAAAAATAAGTCCTTTTAATACCTTAAAGCTCAAAAACAGTAAGAGTTACACAAAATCTGTTGACATACTGCCAAAAGCTTACAACAAGAGGAATCCAAAGAAAAAAATCCCATAGAAATCCATCGAAAAATAAAGATTTTGCCTATTTTGAGATTTGACCCCTTTTAGCTCAGAAACGGTTAGAGATATGCAATATCTGTTAACATGCTACCAAAAGCGTACAACAAGAGGAATCCAAAGAAAAAAATTCCATTCAAATCTGATGACAAATAAAGATTTTACATTTTTTGAATAAAGGGCTACGCCGAGCGCAGCATGTCGACCACCATGTGACCACTGATATTTCAACAAGTGTAGTTCAAAGTGAATGTGGACACAGTAAAAAGCTTGAAACAATAATTAGATGGACATAAATATGAGCTTGACACAGTCATTAGCTGGACACAAACTAGGGAAAAAAATAAACCCCTTTGATCACTCACTGATAAAAAAAACGGTAAGAGCTATGCAAAATATGTTACTTCAGACTTAAAGCTTATATCAAGAGAAATCCAAAGAAATCCCATCAAAATCTGAGGAAAAATGAATATTTCACATATTTAAAAAAATTCAATGGAAATCAGATGAAAAATAAAGATCTGACATGTTTAGAAAAATTGCAATTTTGGTCCCTTTGACCCCTTGTAGCTAAGAAACTGTAAGAGCTAGGCCAAATCCGTTGACATACTACTGAAAGCTTAGACCAAGAGGAATGCAAAGAAAAAAAATCCAATTGAAATCCAGTAAAAAATAAAGATTTGACATATTTAGAAAAATTGCAGTTTTGGCCCCTTTGACCCATTGTATCTCGGACATCTTGAGAGCTATGCAAAATCCGTTGATATACTACTGAAAGCTTAGATTAAGAGGAATCCAAAGAAAAAATTCCCATCGAAATCCGACAAAAAATAAAGATTTAACATATTTAGAAAAATTGCAATTTTGGCCCCTTTGACCCCTTGTAGCTCAGAAACGGTAAGAGCTTTGCCAAATCTTTTGACATACCACTAAAGCTTAGATCAGGAGGAATTCAAAGAAAAAAATCACATCAAAATCCAATGAAAAATAAAAAATTTTAAATAATCTGCAAATTCGCAATTTTGGCCCTGTTCGGCCTTCATAGCTGGGAAAGAAAACGAGTTACCAAAAATCTAATAGCTGAGCTCCATATAAATTTTTTGCAAGGAACCCATTGAAAAAAATAGTAATAGTGCATTACATGATACCCCGCCACGTTTCACACAATTTCTAAGTTAAAAGGGGCATAACTCCAGAACTATGTGTACCACTGAGCCCAAAATTACACTTGGCCTGTGTTTTGTGGTAAACAGTTTACATACCAAGTTTGAAGACAGTATGTTATTTCATTCACAAGTTATGAGTATAAAACCCTAAAATTCGCAAAATTTCAAAGTTTCAAGGGGCATAACTCCAGAACCCCTTGGACCTCTGAACCCAAAATCAAACTTGACCTGAGTTTTGTGGTAAACAACTGACATACCAAGTTTGAAGACAGTATGTTATTTCGTTCACAGTTATCAGTCGGAAACCCTAAAATTCATAAAATTCCAAAGTCTCAAGGGGCATAACTCCAGAACCCCTTGAGCCTCTGAACCCAAAATCAAACTTGACCTGAATTTTCTGGTAAACAATTAACATACCAAGTTTGAAGACAGTATGTTATTTCATTCACAAGTTATCAGTCGGAAACCCAAACATTCGCAAAATTTCAAAGTTTCAAGGGGCATAACTCCAGAACCCCTTGGACCTCTGAACCCAAAATAGAACTTGACCTGAGTTTTGTGGTAAACAACTTGCATACCAAGTTTGAAGGCCTTGTGTTATTTCGTTCACAAGTTATCAGTCGGAAACCTTCGGGGGACAGACCGACTGACAGACAGACACACGACTGAGGGTATCACATAATACCTCGCCACTACTTGTGGCGGCCGGCTGCATCAAAATTGGACTTAAAATAAAAAAATTTTTTTTTTTTAGATTCGCCCCTGTTGGGCCCCATTTATCTCGTGAGCGGTACATGCTATGTGAAATCAATTAGCATACAACCGATTGGAAATTTCCTCAGGAGCACACTGAAACAAACCCATCAAAATCCAATAAATAATAAAGATTAGTCAAAAATGCAAAACACCCAATTTCACCCCTTCTTGGCCCCTTTTTCTGAAACAAGCAGGGCCACCAACTCAAAATTAAAACCTCTGTTTACGCCTGTGCTAAGATACATCATACCAAAATTTCATAAAGATCCGTCCACTAGAAGCAAAGTTATGCTGTCCACAGACGCCCACGACGCGAACGCCGACGCAGCCAACGCCATACCATTATATGACCTCAAAATTTTTTGTGGTCGTATAAAAACAAATCAATGACAGAAAACATATGAAATAAATACAGAAATTACAGTTTCTGGTTGGAATTTTGAGGGGGGCTTAAGGATGTCAAAGGAAAGTTAGGGTGTAAAGCAAAATTTTGTCCTGTGAAATAATGACCATCTAGACAAAATTTCACAGAGATAGGTTATGAAATTGTGTCGTTGCCTGTGAAAACTTGTCCAGGAAAAGACATTTTTCCTTATGTAATTTTGTCCTATAAGACATTATTTCATGGGGAGGTATCATGGAATTATGTCCCGATGGAAGGGAGATTATTCAAAGTTTTGTGGGGGACAATATTTCATGCTATGAAATTTTGAACATTAAATGTAACTAATGTTCTAAATCATTATAGTGTCTTAAATCTAAAAGTCACAGCATTGTTGATGAAATAAATAATGATAAATATGTTCAAAGTAGTATCAAGAACTTATTTATAAGGAATGGAAAACAAACAATAATTTGATAAGTAGAAAAAGAGAGAAGAACATGACGAATGCCCCGTGGTACATGTATTGTGTCTGTACAACACATTCGATGCTTATGCAAGATTCAAGTTGAATCAGGCTATTAAAGCCAAGCAAATAAATATTGTTTTTGGAAAAATACACAAAAATTAAAATCCTTATCGAATCATCTGCTAATAAGATACTTTTTAACATAAAACTTTTTTTAGTACAAACATTTTATCCGTATGTTACTGTAGACTTGGGATAAGCAAACAGATGAAAGGAAGGACAAATGGAAAAGAATAAAACAATATGCCCCATACTTTAGGTAGATGGTGTATAAAATAGAGCAAAGGGATAGCCTCCTAGGTACTGAAAATAAAATCTTCTTAGAATTTATTTGATCAGCCCTTTGTTGACCCAATCGTGTATCTTGTGCTGGTTATTTACAATGTAACCATTACATTTCAATGATTTTTCAGACAATATGACATTGTGACCATCACTGTACACGGCTAAATTTATTTATGAAATAAAAGTTAATGAATAGGAGGGTTTTTGATAGCGTCATCAATTATGATCAACCAATCAGATTATTTGTTATTGTTTGGTCACGTGATTTAAGTGGTTGAAAACAAATGGATTTTACCTTACATCACATGCTAATATACTNAAAATAAAATCTTCTTAGAATTTATTTGATCAGCCCTTTGTTGACCCAATCGTGTATCTTGTGCTGGTTATTTACAATGTAACCATTACATTTCAATGATTTTTCAGAAGTTATTTTATTTGGTGAACTCCATTTCAATATGACATTGTGACCATCATTGTACACGGCTAAATTTATTTATGAAATAAAAGTTAATGAATAGGAGGGTTTTTGATAGCGTCATCAATTATGATCAACAAATCAGATTATTTGTTATTGTTTGGTCACGTGATTTAAGTGGTTGAAAACAAATGGATTTTACCTTACATCACATGCTAATATACTGTGCTATAAATATTTTATTTCACCAGATATTTCAATTTTGAAAAAAATATGATAATTTCAATAATGTTATAATCCTAATTCCAAAGTTTCATGCATTTATCTCAATTCCTTCATATAGAAAATAAATGCCAAAATTTCCATTCGGAAATATGTTCACTATTGTAATGTTATGGTAAAACCAGAGAGTTCCGAAAGTCCTTCAACTACTAGATTTCTCTACTTGTGACGTCACCAGGTACATAAAAACCCTCCTATGGTGGACATTTTTTCATGGTGAAGGACATTATTTCATAATTTTATGTTATAATGGGTCGGGAGTTAATCTTGATTGCTAAGCATAGAATTAATTATGTAATTACCTGATAAAGTGTCAACAAAAACTTTTTACCTGTAAACAAATTCATTTTAATTAAAATAAATGGTGTGTGGATATTGGATCTGCATATTTTATTCACATTTTTACCCAAACATTTTTACGTAAATTAGTAAACAAATTAAAATTCTGTTTGTTCATTGGCCATTCGAATAAACAACAAGTCCATTGGCAATGCATTAGCTGTCTTTTCATTGGTTTAATGGTTTGCGTAAATCATTCATCAATCACTCCCACATCGAATTTCTTTAAAATTTAAGTGAAATTATTATTAAGGTCTATGGAAAATATTTTTATTTGAATTTTGATTACTTTGGTAAATATACCAAGAGTAGCGACAAAAAATTAGAAAATGATACATATATGTTTTATTGGGGTCTGATTTAAAACGAAACTTATTTAGAGGGCCAGTATCATCTGTACGATAATGCGGGTAGTCAGGTTGACCTTGAACAGTCTCACGGGGAAAAGGACATAGGAGTGTTGGTTGATGACCATATTAATTTCTCACAACATATGCAAAATCAAATTAATAAAGCCAACAGCATCATGAGCTTAATAAGATCATTCACATACTTAGACGAGAAAAGCTTCAAGTACCTATTCCAAGCGTTAGTGAGACCACATCTAGAATATGCAGCAGCAGTTTGGAGTCCATATAAACAGTGTGATATTGAAAGCATAGAAAATGTCCAAAGGAGGGCCACAAGGCTAGTCCCATCTTTGAAGGACTTAGATTACGCAGAAAGATTAAAAAAACTGAAAATACCAACACTAAAGTACAGGAGGTTACGAGGAGATATGATAGAGACTTATAAAATATTGTCAGGAAAATATGACGAGGAGGTAACCCCTGGGCTATTAGTCTTGGATAATGGGAACAGAACCAGGGGTCACTCTAAAAAATTAAATAAAGGGCTACGCCGAGCGCAGCATGATACGACCGCAGCATGTCGACCACTGAAATTTCACCAAAAATAGTTTAAAGTGAATGTGGACACAGTAAAGAGCTTGACACAATAATTAGATGGACACAAAAAGAAGCTTAGTTATTAGCTAGAAACAAAATAGGGAAAAAAA
>MJUU01056147.1:35902-46841 GCA_002080025.1 Modiolus philippinarum
AGCTCGGAAACGGTAAGACCTACAAAAAATCTGTTGACATACTACTGAAAGCTTAGATCAAGAGGAATCCAAAGAAAAAAATCTCATTGAAATCCGATGAAAAATAAAAATTCTACATAATCTGCAAATTCGCAATTTTGGCCCCGTTCGGCCCCTCATAGCTGGGAAAGGAAACAAGTTACCAAAAATCTAATAGCTGAGTCCTATATTAATTTTTCGCAAGGAATCCATTGAAAAAAAAATGCATCAAAATCGGACTTAAAATAAAAAAAATATTTTTTTTTAGATTTGCCACTTTTGGGCCCCATTTATCTCGTGAGTGGTACATGCTACGTGAAATCCGTTGGCATACTCCAGATTGGAAATTTCCTCAGGAGCACAATGAAACAAACCCCATCAAAATCCAATAAATAATAAAGATTCTACAGTCAAATATGTGAAAACACCTTATTTAACCCTTTTTTGGCCCCTAATTCTGAAATGGGTGGGGCAAAAACCTACATGTAAAGGAAAAAAGCGTTTCTCAAGAATGTTCCAAAAAACATCATACTAAGATTTGAAAACAATCCATCCACTAGAACCAAAGTTATGCTGTCCACAGACACGAAAATACCTAATTTTACCCCTTTTTTGCCTCTTTTTCAAAAACGGGTTAGGCAGGGAATGCGAAATTAAAACCCGGGCTTAAGCTTGTGCCAACAAACATCATACTAAAATTTGATAACAATCCATTCACTAGAACTAAAGTTATGCTGTCCACAGACGCCGACGCCAATGCCGACGCCAGCGCCATACCATAATACGACCGCAAAATTTTTGCGGTCGTATAAAAAGAGGTTCAGTAGATTAAACATCAGGAAATATGCCTTCACCAACAGAGTGGTTGACCCGTGAAATAATCTCCCAGAAAATGTAGTCAATGCTAAAAATATAGTTCAGTTTGAATCTGCTCTAGACAAATATTGGGAAAATCAGGATGCAAGATACGAGTATGAGAAAGATCTCCTGAAAAACACTAGATCCGGAAGTTGCGCAGAGAAGCGCCATAACAATGAAGAAGGTGTGGACATAGGGGCTGTGAAGCAGCCTGCGTCCATTATAGTTCCTAATGTATCCTAAGGAAATATCTACAGCGATTTAAGCTGCGGCAAATTTCGTTGTGCGTACTTAAGTTTACTGTTGATGTAACACAGTTAGACCTTATTACTGTTCATGACAATAAGCTGAAAGCCTTCAATTATTATCTTGGCTTCGCCAGTCAAACATTATATAATACGTCCTGTACCATAAACTTTTAAAATATTATATATTCGCTGTCCCCAACTCGTGTTGAAACCGGAAGCACGTGTTTATATTTACATTTAGGTAGACATAAATTAAAACCTTCCAATCCTTATTTCATTTCATCTAAATATGTTTTCAAATGTTTATTGAGCAGCTAAATAAAAGAAACTTAACTTTTATGGTCCTAATAAATATTTTATTCTTTGTTATACAACTGATATTTATTTCTCGTTTCAACTTTTTCGTCCGGGGTTCACGGTTTTTAATTTAGATACTTCGATGTTCCTTTCGACCTCTTCCGTTTTCAATGACGCACATGTTGAAGTACTGACAAACATTTCATCATGGATAACAATCAAAGAAAGAAGTCTGGATTCTTTGCTTCCTCGGCATATGATCAGCCAGGTATAATTGTCAACTTTTCAGAGGGAAATTAGATGCATATTTTGACTGTAACCACTTATATAATCATCCACCAAAGCCATGTTCCATAATTCCATTTTACATATTATGCAACTGAAAATTCATCTGATATTCCATCGGTTTAATTTTCTCCATGAAATGGAAAATTTTATTGTCATGAGAAGGTTAGACGAAAAGTCTTTCCGGTTCCTTTGGAAAAATGTATATGTGGCAAGAAAGCAGTGCAGTAATTTCAACCCTGCACAGTTTTGTAACCAGTTACAAAGACTAGTTACATTTTTTGGGATTGTTAAAAGGAACAGCACCAAGTACCTAGGAGTCACCATTAGTGAAGACTTGCAGTGGAGTAAACACATTGACAACACAGTCTCCAAAGCCAACAGGTCGATTGGATTCATCCGACGTAACCGCATAGACTGTCCCAAATCAGTCAAGGCCACTACATTCACCACTTTGACAAGACAGTCCCTAGAATACTCCTCATCTGTGTGGGATCCTCACTCCACAACTGAGATCCATAAACTCGAACAGGTGCATAGGAGAGCTGCTCGGTTTGTCCACAACAATTATAGTGACCGCACATGGGGATGCGTTTCCCATATGGTTCAAACCTTGAAATGGCAACCACTTCAACAATGTCACTATACTAACCGACTCATCTTCATGTATAAGATCACACATGTGATTGTTGAAGTATAGACAGATGTCATCAGAACCGAGGACAGAAGGATAAGAGGTTCCAACTGCCTATACCAACCAGTGGAACAGAACAATGTATAAGTTCTCCTTTTTCCCTCGTACCATCAGGGAGTGGAACCTTCTTCCAACCTACGTCAATGATGCAGGCAGTCTAGAGGAGTTCAGAGGTAGGATCCAGCGACTACCAGAACCCCTCTACGCATACTAGTGACAGAAGCAAGTGTATATAGTTTTAGCCATATAAATACAGTTTCTTTTATTGTACATAGAGCAGAGCTTGCTAGTTACTCGTCTGTTCCAGAGGGCCTGCGGAGTTTTAACAACAGGACACTAGCATTCAACAATTGAATCCAGTCCTTTATTGGAAGAAGAAGAATAATAAGAACTCTTGCCAATATTGCAACAACATGTATTGAAATGATTAGTACTAGTTTTAGTACTTGAAAACTAGAGAGAAAATACCACTGTGTCCAATCGTGTACGGCAACGGTAGTTTATTAACAACTTCCTGCTTTTAAGAAATTACAAATAAGTCATTAGAATCATTTTGCATTAAGAATTTAACACATATCCAGACATTCAGACAAAGATCATAGAATAATTTCATTTATTTTCTTGCAAACAATGTAATTACAGAGAAATCAAAATGAAAGTGAACATGTTTGGTACAATGCGCTGTAATCTGTAAACAAATACCAAACACGTACATTTTCTCTTTTAATTTGAAGCTATTACTATACTTCAGAATGTAAAAATGATCTAATTTTATACCCTATATTCGATCTGCAATTAACCAATATGATTATTATGAATCAAAATATTTGATAAAGGCGTTTTTGAAATCTGTATGATGACAGGAAGTAAATACCAAACAACCGTTGCTGTTCTCGATTGGACACAGTGAATACCTTTTGGTATCCACCACCTGGTGTTGAGTCACATTTTGTAGGACCTAAAAAACTTGTGGGACTGACAGAAAAACTGTACTTCCCAGTCCCTTGACTGGCAGACCAAAAAGACTCATCAGGCACATCTTTTTACTAGCATAAACTCAACCTGGATATGGGATGTTGTCTCCTTGACATTTACCCCATTTCCTTTCTTTTTTATATCAAATAATCTATAATATAGCAAAAATATACCAAAACAAAAATAGAATATTATAAATACCATATAAACTATGAATTTATGCAAGCAATAAATTTACACTTTAAAGGTTAATACTTACAGGGTCATATCATAAAATGTAAATTAGGGTATGCCTGTCTAAATAAGCTCCATTAACCTTAAATATACATGGTACAGTTAGTTCAACAGGAACTGATTCTCTCTCTCTTGTCACGGATTTTGGAGTGACACGGTTAATTTCAGATTAATCTCCAAAATCCCTCCTAAACTCTTATCTCAACACCACGAGTTTTATTGCTGTTGAGGGCAATAAAACTTATAAATGTTAATACCTGTCCGATTGTCAAAATTAAATGATTGACAAGAAGCAAGTCAATATTTGTGACGGTTGTAGAAATTTCAACATCCTCGCAGTTGATGAAAAATCTTTTTCTTGAAAATACATTTTAAGAAGTAATAATTTGATAACTGTCAGGTCCCAAAACGTTTAAAAAAGTAATTTATTTGTATTGCTGGGTAAATCTTCCAACATGTGAGACATGAGGTTTTCACTTGTATTCCGGTCCAGACTATGGATTTAAACATTTTACAGGAACAAAATGCGGTTACAACATAATTTAAACCTCTAAAAATATTTAAAGATTTAGCATATGTCCTGCTAACGTACATTGTTCAGTTTAATTCATCCCTTTTATAACTAAAAGTTCCAAGATTTTCGGAAAATCCAGGTTGTAATGAATCAAGCATCACCATTAGCATGATTAGGTAAATGTCTAAAAATAGAATATGTGACAAAAGAGATTTACAAAATATTACATCTTTTTTTATGTTTCCTGTATTTTTTAAAACTTTGTGGACCTTTTCTATAGTAAAAACACACAGCAATTTTATTTCCCAAAACATGTCCCTGGCGTGGATATATCAGTTTGTCAGTAGAATCTGTTTGGATTTTCAAGTTATTTTAAAAGCAAATTGACTTTTTACTTTTAATTACTACCGTTGGTAAAAATATAATTTTTATTAAAACATTATTGATGAAATGTTTATGACTTGCTAATTAACGACTGTGGTTACCTGCAAAAGATCAAAGGAACACAGGTAAATAAATTTCGCACTGTTGGGAGGATTTTCGTTTTCAGGGCAATAAACGACACGCTAATACGTGTGATTCCTCCAAGACAACACCGAGGATTTTTCGGTGAATTACGGTGTTTTGCAGTGTCCCACCAGGAAAATACTCGTTGTTCAGAGAGAGAGAGAATCAGTTCGCGTTAAGCTAACTGTATACCCAATGCAAATTCAAATAAACTGAAATATATATAAATGCAATAAAATTACTCATTTAAGTTATTGTTTCAATAAATAAGGCCAAAAAAAATATGTGTGTTTACGGTAGTCCGACTGACCCTATTTTTTAGATGCTGACCCTAGAACTTTTTATTGATTCTCATAAAAAAAGAAAAAACGACCCTATTTTGATACAGACCTCTGTAAATTGATAAGTTTATCTGGTAACATGCTTCCGCTGGTATGGAAAGTTAATAAAATAGACATTTAAACTTTTTATTTGGTTCAAAAGACATTCAAATAGATAAAATCAAAAAATATGCCAAGTTTCTTCCAAAACACAATACAAATGGCAGGACTTCCGGTTTGTAGGATTAATTTCGGAACAGACTTGGGAATGACCCCAAATTTTTCCGGATTTTGTTGACGATGCCTGAAAAAAAAGATTCCCGACCTACCAACCCCAATTTTTTTCAGCAGACTACAGTAAACACACATATTTTTTTTTTGGCCTAAAGATGAAGTATAGAATTAGTTAGAACCAATTGATCAGATTATTGTTTGTCTTGTACAACATGACAGTACCCAAACTGCAGAGTTTTGTTATTTTGTAAATAATTTATTTTTGGCCGAGGAAACTGAAGGAAAATGATACTTTTATTTCAGTTTATTTGAATATATTTGAGTTAACTGAGTAAAAACAGGTGGTGATAAAAAAAATGGTTTATATGCAAATTGCAGAAAATTTTAATTTTGCATAAGGCTTGTAACATTATATATCTTTTTGACAATTTACATCTTTGTAGTGTAGATAAAAATCAAACATTTGCATTGTAGAAGACCATAACATCAAATAAAAACTGATGCAGAACAAATAAAATAAGAGCCAAAAAATTATGTCATCTTTTGAATAGAGGGAATGCATTACATAGAAACTATGAAACTTTTTGAAAAATGGACATTGAACTTACTATGAAGTATGAGCAAAGCTCATTGTTGAAGTTTTCATGGTGACTTTAAGATGAAGAACAACAATAAGAGCATTGATCAATTGTTAAATGTATTTGTAGAGACTTTTTTCTCATATAATTTACTCCATATCCTTTCATTGAATATTGAAAGTTAGTGGCAAAAAGTGAAGGACCACATTTAAATATCGGCAGTATAATGAGGGAGCTCTCCATAAATGGTAGCTTGCATCACTTTGAATGCAAAAGAAAGCATGTTGATAGATCATATAGGAAATAAAATATAACACATTTCACTAGGCAAAGTGATATGACTGTCACAGTGATTTACACAGTTTCTGGCTGTAGTGTATATCTTCTCTGTTTGAACCATGTACATTAAAAAAAAGAATTATTCGTGATTATACTTCATGTACTTCTTATACTATAATTTATTAATTCTTATGCTTCTTTTCAGTGACAGCTGTACCAGGTGGAGTTATTACATCACCATATTTGAACTTTGACCCACAGTATTTACCTGTAAGTTTACATAATATTTTTAAGGATATCGATAAATAAATTAAGAAATAGATTATTGCAAGCGAGTCTATGCGAATTAGAACATGGGCAGACCTTATATTTGTCAGTATTTTATACCGAGCGATAGCAAGGTATAAAATGAAGACAAATATAAGGTCTGACCATGTTCTTATTCGCATAGAGCCCAATTGCAATAATCTATTTCGATTCTAATATGTTTAACAAGAGTTTTGAACATTCGAAGCGGCTCTTAGAGAGCAATATTGGGTTTTGCACTAGAATTGAAATATGTCAGGAAAATGCATACAACTATTACAAGCACACATAAATGAACATACAGAAATCAATATTCGTTGGTTTATTAATACAAGTGGCTCATAAGTTTATGAATTAATAGAAGTAATCTGTTATAAAACATATAAAATACGAATATTTTAAAATGGAAGCGGGTATAAGTGTGAGTTGGTTGTATTTCTGATTTATATGACTTCTTAGTTATGTTATTTTGAAGCCAAAAAGGAAAAGAAGAGGAATAAAACCCATATTTATAATCTTATTAACGTTGAAAATTAAAAATCTTATATTTAAATCGTAGAGCATGATATGCAACATCGATAAGATTTCATAACAACAACACATTTGTTGCTAGGTTACGGTTATGTCAATTTCAGTTCTGATTCTTAAATTTAGTAACTGTTGTAAATTTCTATTATTGTCATTATTTGATTTGGATTTTTGGGTAATTCATTATTTAAATCTTTATTTACATAAAATTAAATGAATATTGAGTGATTAAAATGCGAAATTGTACATTACAAATATCCTTTTGTAAAAAAATGTACGCATGTCCGAAAAAATATTGTTGGAATTAGAAGATAGCTTTGTTTCCAAAGCGTAAGAAGAGGGTCATATTAGAATACATATATTTGTACATATGTAGAAACACCAGTGCCTTAATTTGATATTTGCAGAGAATGGGGCAATTTGAAGGGTCTTCACGTTTTAGTTTAACTTTGAAATGTGAATCATACTATCTCTATTTAATGATGGCCACACCTCAGGTTTTTGAAATTGTCTCTGACTTTCGGAACTCTCTTATTTTATCCACCATTATGCATTCTATTGACCCCAACTTTTCAAAATATGATTGCATAAAGAAATTTGATGAAATTCTTGATATTCCTTCATTGCATTTGAAAGGTTTATAACCTTAATGTAAAGTGAAAGAAAAGTCTAGAGGACTTAGGTTTCCATGCCAAATTTCAGCCGCTTTTATCTGAAACACAGGCCACTGACCTACTGTAGACAGGGAAATTTTTGCAGCAGTTTTATTTTTGCGATTTTCGCGTTTGAAATGGAAGCGCGAAAATTAAACGGCGCGACTGTACTTGTCAATTATTGAAGTCAATGGTCGACAATTTGGCAGCACAAATTCAAAACTGCGTGAATTAGAATCCTGTCAATTAACCGGGAAATAAAGATGGCGCAAAAATTTTCAGGTTTACAGTATTAACATTTTTTGCTTGAAATGTTTTATGATCAATGTTCTAATGAAAATATTTATTTAAAAAACATTGAGATTATGAACTTGAGGAGTGACCATCCTTAACAAAAATGTATTTCAATAGTTAGGAGGAAATAGTTGAAGGCCAGGGGGGGAAAGTCAACATCTTGACAGTAATAGTTGTATACACACTGAATAAAGACTGCTTTCTAGTAGAATTGGGATTTTTAAGAAATGGTAAATTGATTCCAGTAGTATACTATAAAATGACATTTAAATACAACTCAAATTTCGTCAGCTATTTCACCTTGTCCTAAATACAGCAATAACTTTGTGTCGTGACCTTTTCATGAGTTATGAACAGTCTTGTAAAAAAATTCAGTTTTCCTTGATCTTTTCATTGTAATGATTGATCTATTGGTTTTGAAAGCTTGTTTGTTTTATATACATTGTTCAACATAAATACTGTATTCCTGGTATTAAGCGCCCAGGGCGCTTAGAAAATTTGCAAAGAGGGCACTTGTTAAAGAGGGCGCTTGTTAAGTGTTCCAAAATTAAGCTCTTGTAAAGAAATTCTTCAAACTTTCATAAGTACACAATGTAAGCAATGTAAAAATGCTTCAACTATCCAGATCTTTGACAAACAGATTAAAAGAATAAGGCCGATCAGTTGTTTGTACTGAAATGCACACGAAAAATATGATAACTCAATTGTTCACAACCGGAAACTCGGAAGCGTACGCATATGCAATTGATAAAAAACAAATCAATGACAGAAAACGTTTGAAATAAATACGAAAATTACAGTTTCTAGTGGGAATTTTGAGGGGGTGCTAATGGATTTCAAATGAAATTAAGGGTGGGGGTGCTTAATACGAGGAATACGATAGGCTGTATTGCAGGGTCAATTTATTGTCATTGGAAAGTATTTAAAGATTTTATTTTTAAAAAACTGTCAAATGTCATATAAATCTCACACAAGGCATTTTATCAAACAAATAAAAAGAAGATTTATGTATAGAAGACATCTACTGATACATTGCATATTGACAACATTTGAATTTGTTACTAGGACAATACCATTGATGAAGAAAAGCACTGAAATGTTACAGTTAACTTGTACAACACTGTACTTGTCAAGGTATTGCCAAGTTAAAAGATGGGTAACAGTTCCAAGAGTTTCTTTATTTATGGTACCAGTACTACTGGCAGGTTCAAGTCTCAGCCTTTCACAGTGTTTTATGGTGGTGAGAACTAAGATCTCATATTCATCTGTTATTTTCTTTAGACAAGTGAAGATCAGTTTATTTTTCCTGAAGGAGCGGGGCGACACAGAGGAAGGTTTGAGTTGATGTTTTCACAGATTGGTGGTTCAGTGTTTGCAGGTAAGTCACAGGGCGACACAGAGGAAGATTTGAGTTGATGTTTTCACAGATTGGTGGTTCAGTGTTTGCAGATAAGTCACAGGGCGACACAGAGGAAGGTTTGAGTTGATGTTTTCACAGATGGGTGGTTCAGTGTTTGCAGGTAAGTCACAGGGCAACACAGAGGAAGGTTTGAGTTGATGTTTTCACAGATTGGTGGTTCAGTGTTTGCAGGTAAGTCACAGGGCAACACAGAGGAAGATTTGAGTTGATGTTTTCACAGATTGGTGGTTCAGTGTTTGCAGGTAAACATGATATAAAAAACTTGAAAACAGTGATGAAGCAATCTTATATCCTACCTAATCTTTGAAATGCATGAAAAAGAAAGGAAATGGGGTAAATGTCAAGGAGACAACATATATCAAGGTTAAAACTACCCAAAACAAAGCATCTAGGGGTCACCGTACGGTCTTCAACACAGTGATGAACCTCACACCATATAGCAAGCCCATGATTAGGTTCTGCATAAAAGTGCTTATGGAGATCCTGTCCATTTGTTTCTGGAACAGCCCATACTACAAACTTCAAAACACAATTATTCAGTGATTATTTTTTTAGTGGAAATTAGTGTTCCTATACAATTTAGTGTTCCTATACAATTTAGTGTACTGATGACTTTATTGTTCAATGTCCATATGACAAGCTAAGCTCAAAAAAGCCCTAAGAGCTAACTGAGCAGTAAGAAAGAAATTACACTGGTTTTAATCGATATTCCTTTCAAGAAGTTGAACACAAAATTATTTACATGAGTCCTACATATTCAAAACACAATGAAATGATCCAGTTGTTGGAGTTGTAATAGAAAAAAGTTAGATATGTCTACTTATTCAACTTACACCTCTAAATTGTGTTTTCCAATCAATGTAACAGGGGCAGCTGTTGGTGGAGTAAATGGTATTTATACTGGTTATAGAGAAATTAAAGGTGCCACAGATATGTCAACTGCTGTTAAAAGAACACAGTAAGTTCAGATTTGATCATAAGAAATTAAATCTAGTGTAATAAAACATGTTTAAGCTGAAAATCAGAGACCTCTGAATTTGGTTCTAAATTACTATTGCTTTCCAGTTTTACTTCCATTTTTAGCTCGCCGGGACGAATGTCCGGAGAGCTATTGTCATCACCCCGGCGTCGGCGTCAGCAAAACTTTAACCTCGCTTGTGGAATGGAGACCTGAAGAACTAGGATGTTGATATTTGGTATGTGGCATCCTTGTGATGAGAGCTTTCTTTTGGTACCATACTTGTAGACATTTTGATCTTGACCTTGCCCTTAGGGCAATTTTTAAAAAACATTTTTGACCTTGCCTCTAGAAGGTAGGCTTTTAGTGGTAGGGTGTTCATATTTGGTATGTAACTTCCTTATGATGAGAGCTTTCTAGTGGTGCCATATTTGTAGACATTTTGACCTTGACCTTGCCCTTAGGGCAATTTTTAAAAAACTTTAACCTTGCCTCTAGAAGGTAGGCTTTTAGTGGTAGGGAGTTCATATTTGGTATGTAACTTTCTTATGATGAGACCTTTCTAAAGGTACCATATTTGTAGATATTTTGACCTCGACCTTGCCCTTAGGGCAATTTTTAAAAAACTTTAACCTTGCCTCTAGAAGGTAGGCTTATAGTGGTAGGGAGTTCATATTTGGTATGTAACTTCCTTATCAGGAGAGCTTTCTAAAGGTACCATATTTGTAGACATTTTGAC